>JANQDE010000018.1:1924843-1963173 GCA_037157785.1 Cephalotes varians
TAATGCGTTTTATCTTTTCATTTCATTTCGACGATCCCTATCCCGTAAAAAAAATCGTAAAAGAGCTAACATACAATTGTACCTACTTACCTTCATACGCGTGTGTCGAGCAAACCTTAGATTGTAGGACGATCCGCAGCCGCGTGCATATGTGTGCAGGATATGTCACGGGCACGCGACCGCGGAGAGAAGCAATGCCTATCGGCTGTGTTTATTTACCGAGGGATGATGCGCCACTGTCATTTAGCCGAACGCGAGAGCGTCGTTGCAAGCTCGCTTTAACCCATGCACCATCTAAGTCTAGATTGCTTTTTTCCACCGTAAGATTAGCGATGGAAAGCCGCGTTCGCGTCGAGCTTTACACGAGAAGGAAGTTCATTTGGTGTCTCGAAAGAAAGAAGATTGTTGTATCCGTTCTTGTACCGGTTTATGCTTGAAGAAGCAGAAAAAAAAGTATCGCCACAAAAAACGTGGTTCGGGATTATCCAAGTTCTGCGTACATCACTAAAAGAACCGATTTCACGAGGACACCAATTTCTCGATGCCCGATATTACGCGCGCGCGCGAGGGCGCTTATCAACGAATTTCGATGCCTTCGGCGTAGCGTTCTAATAAAACACTATATAGAAAGGAAAGAAGAGAGAGAGAGAGAGAGAGAGAGAGAGAGAGAGAGAAAGAAAGAAAGAGAGAAAAAGCTTGATAAAAAGCTTGATGGGAATCGCGACTTACAGTCGACGGAGCCCTGTCCCTTCCTCGGCGATTAATCGTGCGAGGACGCCGTTCGTTCGGTGTCAAAAGTGTTGTGTGTGAGGAGGATCGAGGAGAGGCTGTTTAAACAAATCAAATTCTTATAATAGATTGTTAAGATATATACAGACACGCACACACAACACACACACACACACACACACACACACACACACACACACGTACATATATATATACACGCGAAAAGAACGTGGCACAAAACTATTACACGCGAAATATACGTGTTCTGTGATCGCATATATCTATATATATGTATACACACATACACATAAAAAGCGAATATATATATGTATATATATATAGATACATATATACGCATATTTACGATTAACTCGGCGAAAGAAAGGGAGGGAGAACGAGAGAGAGAAAGTGTGCGCGTGGCAAGTGCATATGAAGTGCGCACGTAACTGGAAGTTTGATGATTCTACCTATTAGCGTTTGTAATTAGGGTGTCTCTTTATTATATAACTGTGCACGTGTGCGTATGCGCAAGCGCGCCTCAAATAATCGATTTATTTGCATGCACGTTCAAAAACGTAATAATCAGTACTTTGGAATGTGAATTTGTTCTCCATGAACGATTCTTTGATCTCGATTCAGCGATTCACCTCGAACGATCAATAAATGGCGCACACATAGTGAGCAAAAGATCCGCGCCAGAAAATTGAAATTGATACAATTTCGGTAAATGATGATTATTCAAAGACAAAAAAAATTTTTATTCATTGTTATATATGTAAATATAGAATGAATATATTCAATATATATATATTTATATTGAATTTATACATTCTATATTTACATATAATATATATGTATGTATATATATGTATATATATATGTGTATATATACATACATTAAAATTTTTATTTAACATTTTATAACAAAATATAGAATAAATTATCTTTTTTTACGAATTATTAGAATTCCATTTGTAATTCTATAAACATCGTTAAAAATCTTATGAAAATGTTTGTAATCGACACGTCTCTATACTTCAATCAATTATCGCGAATAAAATGTAGAGATAATTCTTATCTCTGCATTTGGATTTGCCGAGATTACATCGATTTCGATTCTTGACGATTTACTCATCTAGTCTAAGCGACGCCGAATAACGTTTCTCACTCCGGATTTGTTCCAGTGAAGCGAAGTCACGTTCCAAAGTATGATTCTACGCGCGTAAACGTAAACGCAGGTACGCACGCACGGATCGTCCGAATGCGGAGCCAAATGAATAGTAAACAGCGAGACCTTTCGACCAACAGAGCGACGCGTTTCCTTTTTCCCTTAGGCGACGTCTCTACATATCACACCAAGAGTTTAAAATAGAAAAAAGAAACGTTTGTGTCGCTTACAGTTTACCTCGCCAGAATGTCGAGTCGGCAGAACTAATAACTTTTTGGCGGTCGAACTTTTTCTCTCTTCGCTTTGTATAACGTATCTTGCCGTTGTTTGCGAGTGATAACGGAGGAAGGGTGACACGATTTTGCGATCCGATGCGACAAATGTTCGCAGTCATGTATGACAGTATTTTCAGTTTTTTCTCTCTCTTTTTCTTTTTTTAGTTATTTTATTTTAAGCTTTTTATTTCGAAACTTTTTCTCTTTAGCTTCCTCTCTCTTTCATTTCTGTTTATTTCCTTATCTATTTATCTCTTTTCTTAATTATACGAGCTTTGCAATCGATAAGTTTAGAGAACTCTGAACAATATCTCTCATATTTTTGCAAGGATGCATAATGTCATCAAATCATCAAAGATCGAGATCGATTATTGGATTTATGTATCGCTTCATAATTAGACTCGCGACACGAGAACTCGCAGTCGAAACCAAAGAGATATTAAAAAAGTATCATTGTGATCATCCGAATATATCATCTAAATTATCATCTAATGTGTTAATAGAATTAGAAAAAAAAAAACGTATTCTACTCCGCACTAATTACAAATGTTTGAAATGTTTTACTCGCGGATGTTTTAATGATATTTGATCGCCTTATATGTCCGAGTATCGGAAATTCTTCGCGCGTTTAATCTGTAAGTATCATGATTTCCGGCATTCACGATGATTTTACGTAATAATTCCTTTTTTTATATCGCGAACGTTGATATAGATTTTGATGTATATATTTCCGATTTCCGACGCGTTATGCAATGAGTGAATGTTCGTTAATCATAATATCTATTTCATACGTTTTAGAATAGTGTTATATCGCGATGCTCTCAAAAACGAGTATACCTTCGGCATCGAGAACTGTGTTAACTTTTCGAATTTTATATAAAACTAATAACAATGTGTTTTTAATACATTCGGTAAAAAGAAATTAGATTTTACTTCAGATTTTACTTATTTAACATAATCCGAAAAGAGCTACGTGCTAGAAAATCGTAGTTCTACTTTCCTTCTGTTGTCTAACTTTTCCTTTTTTTTCCTTGTTTCTTTTTTCTTGTTTCTCGCTTTTTACATATTTTGCATTATTTATCTATTTTATTTTTTAATGACGTGCCAGTCTTTTGCTCTTTTGTTCTATCTTATTCTATCTTTAACTATCTTTTCGTTCTCATCAATTTTCAACATTATTTTCGCACTGTTTATTTTACGTTCAGTGAAAGGGAATAAAAAAAAATTGATCGATGTAGGCGATAGCGGTAATGAATTACAACATTGCGATAATCGTATACGTGGATTGATCTCATAATATAATAATCGTGAGAGAGAGAGAGAAAAACAGAATGAGAAGGCGAGGCGAAAAGAGAAAGAAGAAATACGCGCGAGGCTTGTAGAGAAAAAGAGAATCGTCGTTGTACAACTACGTTCTGTTTCATATATTTCTTTTTTTGTTTTTTCTCTTGAAAATTGAGAAACACGAGAAATTCTCGTCGAAGCTGCACGCAAATGCCATTGCGGTGAGTTACACATCAGAGCAGAATATAATTTCGCGATAATTCTAAGAGGCCACGGTAGAAAGGGAGAGAATGGAAAGATAAAGTGGACGAAAGGAAGCAGATGCGGAAGAATCGAAACTTTTACGTAGTGACGATAGAGGCGAAAGCAGAGTACGATCAGGCATCGAGCTAGAAAATGAGACACCGAGGTCTCTGATTTTCACATAGCGAAATGTATAATCGTTGCAAACGTCCACGAGATTCGCCTTTATTACGACACCATTATTATTTAAATATTTTAAATATTCAAAAGATTAATTCTTAGACATGGTTTGGGTCTCGTATCTGATCGTGCTTCTTGCTTGACTTATTCATTGCTGTTTCTCTCTTGGACACGTATGGCAGGGCGAGTCGAGATTTTGAGTCGAGTTGACGCCTCGGTAGTGTATAGTGAGAATTCTGGAGGTGGACGAACACGGAGAAAGATAAAATTGACGAAAAGAAGCAAGATAATACGTGAAGTAAAGTTTTAAAAAAAGAGCGCGCGCGCTGTATGTGTGTGTGTGTATGTAATGTTGAATCGGCTCTAAACTCGTCGTCCAACTATCTCGAATGAGTTCAAGCCCCCAAAGAGAAAAAGAGAGAGAAGTGCACAAGCTGTGCCGAGAGAACGGTCCACCTCCGAAAGTCACAAAAAGCATATTAAAATAGTACATGCCACCGTATCGGGAATGATTGTGTGATAATTACAAGTGATTTGACTAGGCCCCCTTCCCTCACCCCCTTTTTTGGACGATCAAACGGATTACTATCATTAAAGACGTTTTTTTTCGATTGTACGTCACCTTGGTGATCAGATCTAGAGCGCTGGAAAGACAAGAAGAATACTTTTTCTCATTTCACGTTTTAAATTCTAGACTCCAAGCTGATCGAGATTCGCAAAAAACGAACATCTTTTGTAGTAGAAATCCATCGGTTTCACCGACGAGGAAGAGATTCCGGGAGAAAGTTGGGTCAGAAGGAATTCCTTGTTCGCGTAGCTCGCCTTAACATCTCGGTCATGTTGATTCGATTAAGCATCGCGGTCGTAGCCTAATCTTATCATGGACCGGCGCGAGCTCGCGATCTCTTTACGAGACTCATTTAGGAATTCTCGCTGTTTTGCGTATTTTCCGGCGATAAACGGGTTGTCGGTTCCGTCATGTATCACGTACGTGTAAGACTCGAGCGGTCGCCGCCATACGCGCGGCCGGGGAAGGGGGTCGTATATGATGTGATTTCTTTTATATCATAATGAATAATGAACACTAAGAAATATTATAGTTTCATATAAGTGAGATATGTTATTTGTCATTTATTTTATCCCTTAATAAATGATGTTATATAAAAAAAGTCAACCGGGGCGTTTCTATATATTGACCTCCATCTCGCCCTATCCAAAAGCGACTCGCCATTTAAATGTGCTATTCTTCATCGGAATGATGATAGAAGACGATTCTTGCAACGTCGATTAGCTGACTGATTTTAATCTTGGTTCCGTCAATTTTATGAAATCGAACTAGAATTCAGTCTCCAAGATTAAAATGAAATTCATCGTAATATAATTTTCAGCTGACTTCAATTATTTTTTTTAAATTACCGATAGCAATTACAGTCTGAAGAGGATCAGGAAGAAGACAATAATTGTCCTCTCATCGTACATTTATTCGCCGGCTATCAGCATATTACAGCACACGTTACATGACACCAAACGTCTAAGTTGTACTCGATTAACGCTAACAATTACTCGCTCTCAGTCACATTTGCATAAAATAGTCCCGTTACGAATCTCACTGCTGCTTTCTTCGCGCGGCGATATTTACATAATACTTTGCGTATACAATTACATTTTAAGCAATCTCTCGTAAAAAGAGAGTGCATTTACAGAGCGTCTAAACAGTGTTCTGTGCATGGATCAAACATTAGATCTCGTGCGAGAGTAGCATGTATTCGAAGAGATATCGTTAGAGATATCGGCGATCGCCATCGTAGATATATCGGATGGTTTAGTTCTACGTAGGACGGAAGGGTTGTTCACCGCCTGTCATTAAATTCAGCATACTACTCTCTTGATCGAATTGATATCGATTAAATTAGAATTGAAACGTGAGAGCGGATTCCTATCCATGAATTCCTATCCCGCGATGATCGCTTCGCGACAATTGAAGACTCGATGTAAAAGGAAATTTTATAGGCCAAAGATGTCAGGGGAAGCTATTTCACCAAATAAGATTTACCTCCTTCGGGAACAATAGAAGGGAAGAGGAGTATGGGAAGAAAAATATTCCTCTTCATTTTGTACATTGTAAGTTACACTTAGATAATCACTGTGTGTGTACAATAACGCTGTACTTAAAGGATTTCGGCGTACAATAATTTTTCAATGAAAATATAATTTTAGGGAAAAAAATGCACGGTTCATTACGTAAAGTATTCAAAATTATTACGTTAAAATGTCGCTGTGAAATAGCGTTAAGTTTTTTTTAAGTATCTAACTCGTCGATTTTAACGGCGATCTTGATTACATCATAACGAAGAGAATTTCTTTTCGCAAGGCCGAGAATTAATATGCATGCGAGCTGGTCGTAACTTTTTAATTTAAGATTTTTCTTTGATATCCCGGTAGTATTAAATCACGTTACCTCAACGTATTTGAATACTTTCTAAAGTGGCGAACGCTTTGCTTCAGGACGATTATACTGTCCCGTGGATTGATTAATCGTACAAAACTCGCGGCTATGAGAAAAGCCACTTTAGAATCACGTTACGAATCACCATTTTATCAATTAAGTTCGGTATATAGCGTCGATCTCTCGACGGATTTATCAAATGTGCGGAAAAGCGGCGCACGCGTTGCTTTACAAATACGTTTAAGCTCTTTCTTCGTAATCGCGAACGTCGACGACGAACATTTTGTTGAATATTGTGCAAACATGTCTACTGGGTGAATTCCGACGCTGTCGGAAATCTATCAACATATCGATCGTAATTGCTTTTCGCGAGACGCGAGACGCTTTGTACTTGTTTCTGGTTACGATTATAATGTTCCGGTACTGGTCTTGCTAATGACGTCCGTCTAATTGCCGTCATAGTCGTGCGGCGGTGCGTGATGATGCATGTGGATGTGTGGAGGCAATTCGACTACGGGTACAGCCAGGTTGCTCCTCTGTAACACAACCATAGTTACACAATGGTTATATAATAGGTACATGAATATAACATTACAGCAGTCGCACAGATAACATGCCTGTGTGAAATTTATGGAAATTGAAATATGTTAGATGTTGAAATATGTTATGTTGCAATCGGGTTTTGTACGTAATTTTACTAATATCTCGAATCTCAAATGACCACTCCTAATTTTATTATTCATTATAACTCAATTTTTTTTAGCATATTTAATCTCCATTAGTTATCTATCGGCAATTTATGGAATTTTTTACGATTTCTCGGTTTAACTTCAGTAGCTAATTGAATTAATTGCTTAAAGCGCTATAGTTAAGATTCAATTGGATTCCGTCGATCTTTTAATCTCTTCAATAAAATCTCTATCTTGCACCACCGAATTATTCGCAAGAAGAAATGAAGAGATAATAAATTTCGTGCCCATCCTGACGGGAAATAAATCCGCTTACCGGATACACGTTAATTAAAGAACATTTGAATGCAATTATGAGTATAATGAACATGGGAGCATAAAAAGCTTGGCGAATATAAAATAATTGAATAACGATATGGCAAAAAGGGAGAGACTTCTTTCTCGAATGAATTACGATATATAAAATTGATTTTAGATAACAGTTAAAGAACATCAATTTGAAGAGATGATTAAAGAATCATGTCGGTTAAGTTCTTATTGCAGTATTTATAGCTCGATCTTTTATCTATAAGATATTTTAAGTCTGATCTTAATTAGTCTCAAGATTCGATCCAACTGATAAAATACTGATCGCATAGCATCTTGAGATCGTACTTAAGATCTTACCTAATCTTATATATAAAGTCAAATTATAAATATCTTATTTATCGTCATTCCTGAATCTTGTCTAAAAAAACCATATCGATGTGACATTGCTTTAAATTATGGATTTTTATTTAGATTGTGAATTTTGTTAGATAGAATCGTGCAGAGCAATTTTCAAATAACTATAGAACCTTATGTTTCTTTAAACATTTTGGAGGGGGATAGGGATTATTCAGATAAATTTTTATTTATAAAAGATGTTTGTATTTTATTTTACAATTAGAGAAACAAATAACCTTATTTAATTCGTGTTAACAATCCGTGAAAAATAAGACCGGCTAGATAATTAATGATAATTGATGAGGGTGCCGTTACCTGGGATCTCATCCCGTTTACGGGGGTGGCAGTAGGATTGTCTGGCGGGTAGCCGATCACGTGCGTAGAACATTTGTCGCAAGTACGCCGTCGTCTCGACGACGCACGGCAACGTAAGGCGCGGCAGAGTTCGCGTGCCATCTCCGAGCAGAGCGACTCTTGTTGATTCGGTGGCTGCTGATGTTGCTGCTGGCACTGTTGTTGCTGTTGCTGCTGCTGCTGTTGTTGCACAGCCTGAGAAATTCCCTGAAGAGAGCCGGAGATAGGCGTCGGAGGGATCGGAGGCCTTTGCTATATCAGTAATGATGAATTACTTGTGTGTTAATGACTCGATTATTAAAAATAAAATTTAGAAAAGGTGCATTAAAATATATCATGATGCGGGAAACATTTTAAAATTAGCGAGATATGAATAGGTAACATTATTCCTTGAATATCTTTTGAATTATAAACTTAAGATATAAAAGCAAAGATAAATAATGATATATTAATTACCTAATTAAAAGTGAGCTTTACATATATTTATATATATATATTTTTTTTAATAGAATTATTATAATTAATTTATCTTTCTAAGTGTAATTTAAGACACAAAAATGTCAAATTTTAAAATTTGTAAAAAAGATGTTGATCTTTTTTAAATATAATTGTAAAAGCAAGAATTAATTTTAAATTTTTACTTTTCGCTAATACCGGAATATCTTGTATCACGACGTACGATAGAAAATTAGCGATATTTTTGCGACAATGTACTATTTATGTAACGTTTTAGAAAGCGCGAATTTGTGACGAAGCAGACGAATTCGTAAGTTTTTTTCTCAATGGCAGAAACGGACCTTTCTTTGCAATTGTATTTGGGATACTTGCAGTCGAGCGGCATGCTTCAATAGACGATGAGCTCATGCTGATACGATGAAATCCATGATGTAGCGATGAAACAAAATTCAGAAAACGTCATGCAATGTTTACGCGTTCGGTCACATGCATATGTCCCAAAGTTAATAGTTTTAAAATAGTTTAAACGATTAACAAATATAAAGCAAAAACGAAAAGGTGATTTGAGAATTAAACGCGGGCGACCGCTTTTGTCGGAAATTCGGACTGCGATGTCGACAAATTGAATAGTGCAACGTGAGTGTGCTGACGATTTATTGAAATGAATTTCAGCATTGGTTTTTGGGGTCGGCGCACTCACCCGTTCCGCCGGTGCATTCCTCCTGGAATTGTAGCAGAATTCGAAAATCGCTATGAGCACGGCGAATGCCAAGCCGCATAGCAAGACCACGAAAACTCCTCCTAAGCACAGAAACAAAGTTGATTCTCGAGCGGCATCGATGGATAATTTTAAAGAAAAAAATAAATGTTTCTATACGTATGAATTAAACAAACAAATTAAAAAAGTTTCTGAAGTATATAGAACGGTTTTATTCAAGTATCTAAAAATATAGCTAGATACAGATCTGAAAATAATATTGCTGGACCAAAATAATTACTTAGAACACTTAAACGTTGATAACAAAGCTGCAAAAAATTTTAATATTCTAGCAACCAGTTTCAACGTTTTATATAATTATAATATTTTAAATGGTTGAAATAAAATTATTTTCAGATCTGTATCTAACTAAATTTTAGATGCTTTAGTAAAACCGTTCTTTCTATGTACAAATTGCGCGCTCACATAATTCGAATAATTCACAGCAGAATTTTACTGAAAAATAGATATTTAAATTTACATTAGGGACATTTATTTTAAGATCTCTCGATCGAAAAACGTCGTATCCCTCAAAACAATCTTTTTCATAAATATAATGAACCAACAGAGATAATAGGAAATGTTTGCGACTATAAGAGGGAATTTCCGTGTTATGATTTTACTGAGGAAACTCATGGTGTGTATAATTCAGAGTTTACGCGCTATTCTTTGAAAATGACACACACCTATGTTGTCGACGCCCAGAGCGTTGGCTTTATTCTCCTTTCCCTTTTCCGTCCTCATACAAGTATCCCCGGGACTCTTCCACCATTTGTCATACAGAATCTGAATTTCGCCTTTCTCTTGTAATTCCAGAATTGCTAGAGATATCTTATCCCGCCAGGGCGAGCCTGCGAAATTTTTCGGGAATCTTGAACGCTATCAAAATAGCAAGCAACTTACGCGATTTATTTCAATTCAAAATTAAAATTATACTTTTTATTCGCGCAATATATTTATCAAGTACAAAAGAAAGCAGCTTTACTCGCATTTTGTTGAACATAGCATAAATACAGAGAAAAAATTAGTCTGAAAATTAAAATGGATATTTATTTATAAATGTCGAATTAAAAATCATTTATCAATTATACATTGTTTTTTTAAAAAATATCGAAATTTATTTTTAATGCTCGATGAAACATTACAAATTGAATTGTAAAAAATATATGAGATTTTGAAATAAAAGTAGATATTGGTCAGCTTAATAGCTTACCCATAGGCGTAGCGATTCCATATCCCTTGGTGTCCAAGAGACCACCAATTTGCGTGAGATTGCAGTCCCTCTGGACAATGTAGTCTAGCATGGTCGATTCCATCAGAAAGGCATAATCGCCTTGAAGAACCCGCTGGATACCTTCTTCATATGTTGGAACGAATACCGACGGTTTTCTGTTTTCCATAAATCTCCACATCTTTTTGTACGTCTCGATCATTGAATCCTTGAATCGAAATTTCAGAAGAGCAGAAAATCAGATTTTTATTACATCGTCGTAATTCAATATTGCGATAATCGTCGTTTAACGATGTTATAAATTTCGCATATTAATAAATATTAATTTATATATTAATAAATATTATTTTATAATTAACTGTCAACGGAAAGTTTCTGTAAACCGGTGCGAAAAACGCGACGTGATTAAAATTCCATCCCCGCACGAGCGGAAGCGATTATCATAATAATTGCAAAATAATTACTTTTACATCGTTTGCGCGGCTGCATCGCGCACAATCATTATCTGGTTATTAACAGGCTATAAATTGGACATGAACTCATGTAATCATACAAGTATTAACATAGCGTAGACCTGGATTTGCATACGAGCTAAACAAGCTACAGCTTTCGCGCTATTAAAAAGCACATCTTCTTATTCTATTTTTATTACATGATAGTGTAGATGTAGAAAAATAATTTTTAAAATAACGTGACTAAATCCTCGTACTAGTCATCACAATAACAAAAAGAAGGAATCAAGGCCGAGGACGATGAAAGTGATGTTAATAATATCTGTAATGTTTATTAGGACAATGATAACAAAATCGAAGGTTTCTGGCTACACAAAGCCTTCATAGTTTTGAATTAGATTTAAATTTACAGATTGTACAGGGGCAATATTACAAAGATGTTAGTACTATTACTCTACCATCTAATTCCAAGATAATAAAATATTAATTACCCTAAAGAAAGTCATCGTGCTTCCGCTCTCGAGAGTTCCATATGCGATGTCCGTCTGACTGGCGAGATCTTCGGCGTTCTCTATCGGCGTGATCATTCTTTCTACCGTAAGGAAAGCCGCTAGATTCGCGGTGTACGACGAGATGATGATCAGGGTGAAGAACCACCATATACCACCCACAATACGCGTGCTCGTAGCCTGATAAAAACATCATTTTATCGGAATTCGCCGCATCGATTTAACAACTAGTTTGGTTTATCGTTATTAGCTTCGTATTAATTTTATTGTGAAGCGACGTCTATCGTAAAATTGATCAGTAAGTGATTTTAATTAATTGTCGATATTATAACATTGCGATATCGTCTTACAAGTAGTTTGCATAGTCTTACAAGTACATAGCAGAACTTCAATCTCTCATAATAACGTCTTCATACAATAATGTTAATCCTCATTATGCTGAAAATACTCCGGTATCTTTTTATGTCTTTACTATTATATATCTTTCGTTCCTTCTTCAGGGATTACCGTGTTTCATTTAATTGAATAAGACATTCTCACTATTTGAAAACTAATTCAAAAGCTGAAGTCTGCAAACGAAAGCTGGAGATTTCTCGATCGGAACATTCGCGTTGCTTGCTGAGAAAATTGCGAAGCATTATCTCGCAAGGGTATTTGCTAATAAGATACTTCAAATAAATAATTACTTTAACCCTTTGAGTGCTAAATGCTCCTAGCCGAAGAGCTCCATGTGGACAGCGTGCGGTTAGTGATTATGATCGCTGGGGACGGAATACTTTTTCGCTAATGTGAATTTTGTTGATTGATTATACAAGGCGCAACTAAATTATAATTGTAATTTTTCAGTTACGCCAAATTAAATAATGCAAAATTATTTTCGGGTATAAATTATTTTATTAGAAACATTAAAATTTAAAACATATCTTAATTTACAAATATATTAATGAATCTAGATTTGAGTTCAATAAATATGGGAAATTTTAAACGTATATTTTTAACAACAAAATATTCATTTAAAATAAATTTAAAATAAAATTAGCATTTTTTATTTAACGTAATGTTGCTTTTTTTTCTATGACTGATTATTTAATACTTAATAAAATATATTTATAATTCTTATTGATTTTTTAAAAAAGAATCTGTTGTTGTTAAGGAAACGCACATGTATCAGTGTATTCATCTCACTGATAATGTGACTGTGTACGTAGGAGATCGAAAAGATTAACAGCTTGACAGACGCATATATGCATTCATAGTCCATGCTGGTAACTTTTACCGAACGCATATATACGTCCATAGCACTCAAAGGGTTAAATAAAAGCAATACGCGTAATCAGAATAGAAATTTTGTTATTTAATAATTATCATTATGAATATATATACGTTTGTAATATTATAAAAATCGCTGTAATGTTAACGTTTCAAATTTTGCATTGTTTCAATCATTAGTATAAAATGACTTGAATTATGTGACAATATATTATAGCTTATGACTATTATAGCTCATCTTAAAGTAACATTCTCTCTATTATTACGAGTTATTATATCTATTACATATAGCGTTATTAATGAGTTTGTGTAAGGCCAATTAGATAAAATTAATGCATTACATAATGCATGATGCATTACATAATATATAACATCCTTGTAATTTGCATTCATATACAGGAAGATCAGTTCTGCGTTTATGCATAAAGCCTACGAAGCAGAAACTCGGACGCAAACGCAAACCTTGGGATTTAGATCGCTGCCCTGTTGCATGAGGGTTCCGATGGTGAACCAGAAACTATTCGATAGAGAGAACTGGTTCTCGACGATTTCCGGCCCGGGGTGACACGGATGGGGATTATTCCATTCGTAGGGACTAAATCGCGCCACAACGAACATTGTGACTGACACCAGAACGTACGCTGCCAGAACGTACAGCCAGATCTCGATCGCTAACGGATTCATGAAGGAAAAAAGCCGTGCCTGGTGACTGGTCGGTACCTGAAAAAAATTTGACATCTCGTCGTTTGTTCGATGCTCAAAATCCGATCTAAAATATTAGAAATTTATTCTTTTATGCATTTACATGCATTATTCTGTATCAAAAATTTATTCAACATTAATATTTGAAAAATTAAATAATCGTATTAATTATTAAATAATTAGCTTATAAAATTTATCGCTGGAAATTTTCATGCTCAGTTTGTTTTACTGTTTACTCAATATTTTATTTTATAATATCTATCAGATTCAGATTCACTCATTATCATATGTATAAAAAGGAGAGAAAGAAAATATGTATGAAATATGTATTATTAATATTAAGCTTAATTAATTCTGTAATATCAGAGCGATATGTGTAATGATGAAGGAATTTCGCACGGGTAATTTAACTATTCTTAATTAGCTATCTTAATTAATATTAAACGTAATACCGTGAAATCGATTACTTTGCTTAATATAATATTCAAAATTTACTTTGCCCAACACTGAGATTATTATCCAATTTTCGCTTCAGCTTTTATAGTTATATTATACTTATTATACCGTTCCGGGAATATTTTACGGAATACGCACTTTACGGATTACTATCAATTATTATTACCAATGCATAGCAGGAAAAATGTTTCGATAGTCACAATGTATTGGATGTTGATATAATATTTGTTGATATAACTATCATTGGATTTATCAAATTTAATATATCGTTATTACTGCAAATTTAAAAGAAGGAAAATATACGTAATACATTGCAGAGTATATAATAAATAAAAAAATAAATTTGTTGAACTAGTGAGCTGTCAATACATTTGTATTAGTTGATATAAATAAATCTCGGCGATTTTTTATTCACGATCGGTAATCATTATATGCCTGACGTTAAATTCTTCGTTTTCCACGAATGATCTTTGCGAAAGTGGAATTGGTTGATGTAAAATTTAACGCTCGCTCTTGATAGCAAATGCTGATTCCAAGGAAATAAAAAACCAATGTAGCAGAGAGCACCGTCACTGTTACTGACGACGACGAAAAGAAATAACAAGACCATTGTAAAAGTACCTATGTAGTATCCGTATACATGAAGGATTCAGTGTTAACAATTCATGAATCGATTTAGAATATTTCGTATTCGACAATTCGAATCGTAATAAATTGTAAATATCGAGTGTGTATGGAATATCGATGAATAAATTGCGGGACGATTAAAGGATATGGCTTTGAAAATAGGAATAGCCATCGATTGCAATTTATTAATTGCAATTAAACGATCGCCTTACATTAATTAAAAAGCGCGTTCGCGCCGGTCAACGTCGATTGGTGCAATCAGCGAAAAGAGACCGCGTGCCTCTTGCATTTGCCGGAGGAAAATCCCGCTTGAGCAGAAACGAGTCTTCAGGCCGCATTGAAAGGCAAGCTATCATCGTCAGAGAAAGCCTTCGTTTCAATTAATTTATAAGAGGTTCACTTATCGGGTTTTTCACGCCACGCCGTGTCGGTGAAAATGTAACTGTGTAGCGAACTATCCGCATGAGTAATTCATTCGATCTTCTCACAATTAATTATTTGCAAGCAATTAATTTATCATCCCGTCGTCGCATATCACGATTTTAACTGATATATAACGATCTCTCGACAAATTTGAGTAGAGAGCTTCTAAGAGTTCTGTCAAGTGTAATACGTAGTCTGTAATTAATCCTGCAGTGAATCGCGATGAAAGATTACCACGTCACTGCCATCTAATTGCATAACGGTGATTTGCTTAATTATCTTCATTAAGCAGTTGGCTTGTGCTATCGGGAACTAAGGCGAACAATTTCATTCGAAGTTTGAACATTGACGTTGTGGGAAGAGCCTCAGAGACAATACGATACAATTGGCAGTGCTATTTACTGCTATTATCGTAATTATTAGATGACAATATATAAAACTGAAAAAGGATTAAAAAGAGAGAAAAAAATACACGCCACAAACAGGGACAAGTTGGGATAAATTTCTTCCCAGGAATTCTAAAGTACTTGAGAGTATCGATTTCTCAACAGATATCTTTTAAAATATAAATTATGTAAAAAGGAATTAATATACCCAAATAAAATTTAAAAATGTTACATAAATTAAAAACATCTTTATGATATCATTATAACTTCTTTTCAACAGTTTTATAAGATACGCTTAATTATCCATGTATTCTAATGAATAAATATGTTTGAATGTGTACTGGATTATCATTGTTTGAAAAATAGAAATATTATTAAGCACTAACATCTAACTTTGACCGTAATGGCAGTGATTTAGTTTAGTTAATTTATTCATATAGCGATCGGAAATTTATTATTTGAAAATTAATAAAGTTTATCTAGGTATTAATTATTGCAAAGAAAGAATGACTAATTTTATTGGTTTTTTAGAAGTTATGTTTACCTTTATTATTTAACGATTGTTCTAAGAACATTTTAAAGCTGATTCTTTAATTTTACTATGATACAATAGTCTGATTAGATAACAGGGATTGAATTGATTCGATATATGCAGGTATATCACAAAGGAAAATTGTAGTAGGTCGAGGGCGAACAAAACAGGAATAAAAAAAAAGAAAAAAATGAACAGTGGCGAAGATCAGAAATGGCCGTTCCGTAAATTTCCGATCGGATTGGATTTTCCACGGGAAATCGAGAAATTAGAGATGAACGGAGGAAGCGACCCCGATACAGCGATCTCGTCGTCAGTCGCGCCGTCGTCGTCGCGAAAATTTTATTACAAAAGCTCGAGAAATTAACTTCTCGGTATCGTTACATCGCCCGCTCGCGCAGTGCCATTATTAACTTCGGAGTAAGCGAATCCCACCGTTGTTCGTTACGGTATAAAGTGCAGCTGGCCGAGAGAGAAGTTAACTCTAGCATCTCGAATTATTTAACGCGAGTCGAAACTTGAGGGGGGAGGGGGGATTCCGGTACTGTCGCTCGAATCGATCGAATGGAATTCGCTAGGCGGGAGAAACTTCCGGGCACGAGACATTGCGAGAATAATTAAAGCTTCACGAGCGATAAGGTAGAATCGAGGGAAGAGACAGTAGGGATAGATACAGGAAAAGAGAAGCGTGGAGAGAGAGAGAGGAGAGCAGAGAAGGAAAAACGGCTGATGAAGAAATGGCTCGTCGAATACGAAATATTAATCGGCTCGATGCCTCAGCCGATCGATGATACATTCCGATTATTAAACCATTTACGTGCCATCACTTGCGAGCGGCTCTAATTAGTCTGCTTCTCCCTTCTGCGATCTCGCAACACATGTTGTACTATATTATGAGCGGGAACATATATGTGCATGTTAGTACACGTGAGTGCATCGTCAAGCACCGCGATATTACTGTCACGATCTTGTAACCGAGCCGGGTTAATGAGATTAAATCTGTCACAGATTCCGGAATTTTTTCATTGTATGTATCATCATCCATCGTTTCTAAAAACGAATTAAAATTAGTAATAATAATGTGATAAATGTATTTTATGCGCAACGCTCTCATTTCCAATAATATGCTTTGTAAATTAATACCTTATTATAGTTATAATTATTCAAAGAATTATTTGTACATATTTGTACAAATGAATGTAAACGATTCGGTTTCCATTTAATGCGAATTGTTCGATTATATTGAGTCTGACCTCTACAGTCAATTACTACTGCGACACGTACAGTCGATAATAATCTCTTACGCAAGTAGTATTTACACCCGACTATCAATTGGCTATTTTAGCGAAATGTGGAGACATTACACCAACGTGACCATTAACAATAGTTACAATGGTTAACAATGATCGGTTCACGGGTGAATAGAACTAGTTATGATCAACCATCGCCAAGATCAGATCGAATTACAGTCGTACGGATAGCGACTCTCATTACCGATGGCTTTAATTAACTTAGATAAATGTCTCACGCGATTAAAATTACCTCGTTCGCATTTTTATTAACTTTTTACCATCGGAAGCGCGCAGTTAAAAATGAAAGTAAACAGGAAAAGAAAATATCGACAGAGATATTACTCAACGATGCGAAACTTTCGCATCAACGTTGCGTTGATTCTTGAGCATGGATATTCACGCTGGTTGCCAAATAAAAATGGTCTAACAACAACAGATGGAGTATACGACGGTAAAAAAGAAAAGCAAATAAGAATAACAGATGCGCGTGGAAAAATACACGGGACGAGTGAGGGGAAAGACCAACAAAGCTGGACTCTGCCTCGGCAACAATGCGGCTGGACGTGGACGAAATAAAAATATGAGCTATCAGGGTAACGCCATTTCGCGCTGTGAACCGGGAGATTAAGGGGGAGGCTTATACAGGATAGCTTTAAATGCCCCGGTCCGAGCTGGATGCAATTGCTACCTTGTAACGTAATAAATTCTCGCGTTTAACTCGCGGTTTCGCCGGCGCGAAACGAGATTACCGTCCGGCGAAATCGCCGGCTCTTGCTTACCTTGAAGAGAATCGAGATGCCCAAATTCATGAACGGCTTAGTAAAGTCGATCACGCTCTCGCGCGCGTAGTTGATTGTCATCGAGCCGACAGCGAGATCAGCCTTCTGCGAAATGAGAGAAGATAATGAAGAGGATACATTTATCAAGAATTAGGCGGGGACACAAGCGCGTTAATTCTAATCTACTTCCGTCATCGAGTAAGGCAAGGTGCAGATTCGGCAGCGCTGCTTCCGAAGCCAAGCTGCTGGAATCATCCATTCGGTCGCGTTTGGCAGGTGCTCGAGATTATTTAGACACGCGCGGCAATGGAACAGCTGACTCGGCAGTAGCCGACGAGCGAAACGCGCTGTTCTCGATTCAATGAAGCTACTCGAAGAAGGAGCTCAATGTGCGTATTTTTGCCATGATATCTAACTGCTTCTTCAGCGTCTGCGAGAGCACTCGCGAGGCGGCAGTCCGTCGAGATTTATTTCCGGCTTGCGCTGCACACGAGAAGCACGGATATCTGGCTGGAAACGCGCCCGCCAGATAGGGAAATCCCCCGACTTTTCTTCACGTGCACCCGCCTGCACGATGTTACAAATTTTCTGTAAGCGCACTGTACGTAACGTGCGAAAATTGTATCGCGTGACGTGAGCAAAACACGATTTATGCACTTGTCAATTCTTGCGATGATTTATATCGTGAGATGATATATAATATCTGTTTTGCTTCATATATTTATTTCGGAAAGTCACGAAACTCGATTTCAATCGAGTGATGCGCACTAAACGAATAGATTTTGCATCTCCTTCTTGTTTTTCAGATATCTAATTAAAAATAAATAAAAATATTTCAGCATATTCCTTTCAAACAACGTACAACGTTCTCTAATTTATCTCACGTATTTTGACAATTTTATTTAATATTTTGTAATTGTTTACAAAAATTGGTAACAAATAACATCGTGATTTGATTATGAATGGAAAGCGATCATTATTGATTCCAATAATGTGATAATTTGCAATTTCACTTTTATCCTTTCACGCAAAAACTCGATTTTAAACATTTATAACCGTGTATTACTGATCATCGATTAAGTTGTGAATGAGATTGTCCGGCGATACGTCTCACGCACAATCGAAATGTTCGACAGCGACGCATAAAACGATACAGGTTCATCCCGTGAAAGATATTCCGGATTGGCGGCGTCACTAATTCGCGCGTGATTTACGCCGCGTGCGACCCGTGAATGACGGTCGCAATAATTTGTTGTTGCGTATTCTCGCGCGATGACAGCATGGCGCCATTGCGGACCCGCGATGCATCGTGCCGTCAATCGTTTATGAATGTACGAGCGAGGCAGTGTACCATCGCATCGAACGTGTCGAGGGAAACATGAATGCGAGAAGCCAGTTAAAGCTACAGAGATAATGTACTGGAAAAGGAGCGATATCAATTTTATACATAGGATTACATAGGGAGCGCGAGAGTGTCCGATATATTTGTATTCGCATTATATATATATATGTGTGTGTGTGTGTGTGTGTGTGTGTGTGTGTGTGTGTGTGTGTGTGTGTGTGTGTATAGTTTATTTAATACTTTTGTTGAAAATCGCTTTTGTCGATTAATAATTTCCATGACGGCAGTGATACATTGCGAGCGAGCTTCGTTTTTCATTTCATTCATTCATTTTTGAGCTGCGTTACCTTTTTCCGTGTAACCGACAAACGATATCCCATTTATCAACTGTGTTCAGATAAAAATGAAATATCGATATATCACTCTTTTCAAGAAAATCGACGCGAGGGAAATTAATAAATCTCGTGTAACATTTTGCATATTTTACGTAGCAACGAATACTCGAAAACTTGTTGCTTTAAATTACAAGTTAGTTATTTGTATACATAAAAAATCTATTAAATAACATTTTTAAATATTTTTCTATTTGAAAAAAAAAATGCCTTCCCAGCAATATTTTCGAAACATTACCACTCGCTGAAACGCTTGACTGAAATGTCTGGATAAGAGAGAATTTGTCACAAACGAGAATCTGTATTATATTATGCGCTAATTAAAACATCGCTAATTAATCATAGTTCCGGCTAATCATCAATTTGACATTCTTGGCTGCGGATGTCTCGGACGGGAGGCGGTGATCCGCTTAACTATGCATAAGTCGCTAAAATACGATGCCGCTTCTAGGCATATTACGTTCGCTTTTTTATCATCATTTTTCCGTCCTCGGTTTCGCCATCGCGCTCTCGAGCTCACGACGACTGCGGCGAGGCGAGTATTATTAATGATCATCTGACAAAATTAATACTGCCGTCCGGATAACGTAGTGCCGGTCGCTTTGTAACGTCCGCCGGTCTGCGGGACCCGATGAAAATGAGAAATTTCGCGGACTCTCATATCGCGATTCCTCACAGTTCCGGCCCATACGCGCGTTTATACGCCATCGTTGATCGTTATGTTTAATGCATTCCAGAATCCCGAGATATTAAACCATTCATAACTGTAATTTTCCTGAAATTAGAACCTGATTATTCCATTTGCGCTCAATGCCTTGATCCTTGAACCAGCATCTCCTTCGTCTACAGCTTACGAATATTATTTCGTTAAATTAAACGGTCATTTCGAGCATTTCGACTCAAGACTCGCGTGTCTTGTTATCCGTTTGATAATACCGCGAACTTTCCTCGTCGTGTTAATAGTAAATGGAATTAATTATTTCTATACAAGCGCGTTTATACGTCATCGCTATGTTTAATGCATTCAGAATCTCGAAATATTAAACCATTCAAAATTGTAATTTTCCTGAAATTAGAACGTGATTATTCCATTTGCGTTATCGATGTCTTGGTCCTTGAGCACCTCCCTTCATCTATAGCTTACGAATATTATTTCGTTAAATTAAACGAAATTAAATTGACGGTCATTTCGAATATTTCGATTCAGGCACTGCGTGTCTTGTTATCCGATAAAACCGCAAACTTTCCTCGTCGCGTCACGTTAATAGTAAATGAAATTAATTATTTCTATACAAGCACAAGTAGTTTCTGTTATACGCATACAAGGTTTATACATTATTCATTGTGATAAAAATGCGCCCTTGTGTTCCGCAGCAACCGGACACTGAATCTTGAAGTTCGGGATTTATGGCGAAAGTAGTTCTCTGGAATGTAGATATCGCCGCTAGAATACTCGGCTCATTACATCCTACTTAGAGTTTTCCCAAAAACGAGTGCGCTTTTAAGAAATGTACCGTGGAAAAAAATATGCGCACTTCGTGAAAGAGGACAAACGGGCTTTTCACGGAAAGAACGGTTTTGCTGAAAGATCTAAAATTTTAGTCGGGTACGGATCAGAAAAGTAATTTTGTTGAACTATCAAAATAATGATGTAGAATTGTAAAATAATATCAAAATTTTTTGCAGCATTGCTCATTACTTTTAAGGTTCCAACAAAATTATTTTGATGGTCCAACATAATTATTTTCAGATCTGTATCCAGCCAAATTTTAGATCCCTTCAGTAAAATCGTTCTTTTCGTGCACTGTTAAAAATGTCATGAAGTTTCGTGAACTTTTAATATACACTATTAAAAATTTCATGAAATTTAATGTACTTTTAAGTTACACAATTTGAATTTAATTGATTAAATTTATTAATGTATTTGTAACTGAAAAGTGTATGTACATGTACATGAAATTTAATGTATATTTCATAAAACTTTATGAAATGTAATGTACTTTTCATAAAATTTTATGAAATTTCATATACACTTTCATTACATCTAATTAACTATTGTAACTTAAGTTTTCAGTTAAATCATTCATTACTTTTAATTTCGTTCATAACTACGAGCTTTATTTACATGTAAAGGAAGCATTTCTAACAGTGTATAGTTCTTCTCTTGAAAGAAATTGTAAAATATAAAAATCAATTTGCATATTTTACATAATTGCATTAAGTTTTGAAAGAGATCAATTGTCTCGCTATCTCGTTTAGAGAGAGAATTCTAGTAAAATCTTAGGACAATCACAAATATACGAAAGCAATGCTCAAACACTACGTTTCTTTACGGGTGCAAATACTTTAAGTTTTCGTGATCATTGCAATGCGGGTGTCATATGTGTACGTATACAATGATACACTACATGTGCGCTTAACTCTGGCCTCGATGCAAGAATTACCCGTAACTTCGAGCTTTTTTTTTACGCGGCACTATCTTTGCATGGTGCCTGCTCGCACGAGATGTATGCGATTGACACCGTTATCACGGCGTCGCGCACAGTTGCATCTGCTACAAACGTCAACGGGATATTGAAATTCGGTAGAACGGAATTGCGCGCGTATGCGACACTTAATCAATCGCCTGCGCGCGCGTGATGTTGCTCCGAAATGTAGACGTAGTCGGCGACGCAGCAACACTAGTTTCACGCTTTCCTAAAACACAGGTATCGCCCGTATATACGGGCCCTCGTCTCGCATCTGTTCGTGATTTGAATTGCAAAAGCGAGCGGCATCCAGCGCGTCTAAGCCTATGCGATTGGCGCGAAGTGCACGGTGGCGATTCGCTCGCGCCTATCGCCAGCAAAATGGCACGGTTTCCTGTATATCGCACATCCCGCCGTGTCGTTCGTAGGTAATCCCGCGTGTGCGGTTATCAATTTGCATGATTAATGCGCGCCCACGCGAGGTGTTACTCATGCGCACGGTAGGAACCTTTGACCCAACTCGAAATCGGTGCGATAATTCGTACGATACGAGGAGAACTATAGGTAAACTTGGTGCAGTATGTTTCTATGGATTTCTTGGGATAATGTCTGTACAAGCGACGTTACCCATATCTCCCAAGGATCACATTTCCTCGCAAATGCCGATACTTACTCCCTATCTCTGTTGAAATTCCCTTAACTACCGTTTGTTGCGTCTATCACCGAATATCAAATCGTCACCGCGCTGGGAATCATCAATTTCCAGCACAATAAACAACGCGTAATAACATTTCCGTAACATGTAAATTATTGGCGTATATGTACGCGTCAGCTGACTTCCTTTCGTTCCCTGATCCCACAAGAATCTTTCGCGCTCGTCAACAATAAATTATAAGATGCCTTTAGGGAATCCACTTACAAAATGAGGCACTTAAAATCGATTGTCAATCTCGAAGAGGATTCTTTCTGACAATTGCTACAGTTTTATATGAGCACTGTTGAATTTCCTTTGGTTCCAACGTGTATGTCTTCGCGCTAAGTCGAGTCGCATCGACGCGCGGACGCGTATCGTAGACACTCACCTTGTCCATCAACTGGCGAACTATCCCGTTCCACTCGCCGGTCTCGTAATCGTAAACGCCATACTTGCCATCGGGCACGAGCTCGATCCTGTAGGTGAAGCCCACCATGTGCGCTATCTCCTTCAGCAGGTCGATGCAGAAGCCTTCGTAGCGCGTGTTCCCGCTGAAATTCCCCCCGCTCTTCAGCATTACATACGGCTGCTCCTACGGGGATCATAAAAAGGAGCTACCGTCTTTCGCCTCGTCTCCCTTCGCAGGATTTCTTCCCGCGATTCCTTTCTGTCTCTCTCTTTCCTATCTCTACGTTCGTCCGTCTCCGGTCGCCAATTCCCCGCCCATTTTGTTATCCAGCTTTTCACGGGATGCTACTACCGCCAGATCTATCGATATGGTCGACAACAAGGTTCCGCGATAAGACGTTCGCGTGTTCGTCATGAGAATTTTATAGGGATGTAAATCTATTTTTCTCTCCTCGGCAAGGATCGCGCGTCAAGTTTTACAGTCTTGGTTCGAGAAGATTAGAGAAATTTTTGTGTGTCGCTTTGTTCTTCCTTCAAGGTATACATGCTGTAGATTTAATTAAAGAATAATAGATGCATTTTGTTATAATCGTGTTATATTAGACTGATAGCTTCATTAACTTACTCATTTACTTCAAATAATTGATAAATTGAATATATAAAAAAAATTGTACTTTTATATTATAAGAACATGTACATCCTATACGTATAAAAATGTGCAATGTAAAGCTCTCTAAGCCCTCTAAGTTGCATCGCAAACGATATGATGCAGCGAGATGCGTAACGTCGACTGAAAACGATTTGTTTTTTGCCAATTCTGAAATAACATTTATGAATTTCGCGTAAAAGTCACATGAAACACCGCCGAAGATTTTCGTATGTACCGTGCGACAGCGAATTGCGCATCTATCTGTAACGGTGTGGACAGCTTTAATTGATATTTACGACGACATACCGGGCATGGCGAATGCACTTGCTCTGACGCGGGCGTTCGATGGCTCTCTCGATGCTGATTACCAGCTAAATGGATTACTCTTCGATAGACTATTACGCCGAACACTCCCACGAGATGTGCTCTGCAAGCGTAACAGCGTGTCGTAGGCCTCGGAGACTCAGGTGCGAGAGGGCCGATTAACTCGCGTGATGTTATGTCAGCTAGATAGCTTGCCAAATAAATCTTCGCCGAATAACGCTGTTTTATAACGTTATTTTATTAATGAAAAATTTTGAGATATGTCATTTAATTTTCTGATTCATATCGAACGCATTGGTGGCTCTGATAGTGGAAAATTCAGAATAAGCTGTAATTTTTTTTATGAAATTGACGTGAGATACATGTTTTTTGACCAACGAATTTCTTTGTATCAGTTAATTTTTCACAATAATTTAATAGTGAATAACTTTCCTTGTCCCTCGCACATGATAAAAAATCTGTCTCATCTAGCATTGCCATTTTAACCCTTATTTTCCACACTTCATAACAGAAATCTCATTGGAGATCCACTGGACTCCAGCTTCTTTTAAAAGCTAGAAATTACTCTATTCATTTTTTCGTCTTGAAAAAAATCATAGATACTCTTCAAAGTATGCTGAATCAATAATCTTATTTTTTTAAGCGAATTTTTTATTATAATATGTAAAAAAAATTATGAATTAAGAGATTTTTCTTACTTAAAAGTGCGCTCAAAAAATTTGTGCTGGGATCTCAGACCCCAAGTGAAATTTAAGAGTTAAAAATGAGGAATTTTCATCAAGATCAGGACGATGTATCTCGCAGAAACAGTAAATTAAACAGCTGGTAAAAATAATGTTGATACAAATAATTGATCATTGGTATAACATCGGCGAATATAGAGAAGTGAGAAAAATTATCCAAAGAATTTCGATAACCCATATACGGGAGAGACAAACGTGCAACGAGCGAGAGCTCTCGTTCTATCGGACAAATATTATCCTCGCGATGAACGAGTGAAAATATAGACAAAAAGAAGCTCCCTCTCTCTCCGGGTGCGAGCGTTATCGCGCGGTCGCCGTATATTCAGACGAGTGGAGAGTTGGAGGTCTAGCGCGCGCGGGGTCTAGATTTAAATTTAAATTCAAATCGGCTTCTTGAAATGCAATAAAGTAGCTTCACTTCATGAAGCTTTCCGCCATTTTAGATGAAAATGGGACCGGCGACTGCCGCACGGCGGAAACGCGAGTGATTTAATTAGAGGGTACGTTGAGCAGATTTGGTATTTACGAGCTGCATATGAGAATTTCGACCGGATTAACTGCGTACTGCCTATATAGAGAATGCATTTGGTACGCATTAATTAAACCGCGTCGAAAAGCGGCGTGCTGGATAAAAGGAGAGATGGGAAAAGAGAGCACGTTAACCCGTCGAGATTCGCACTTTATAACATTTTAAATTATTAATATTTTTACCCTTGTTATTTAATATTTTATTTTATTTCTGTGCCATGGGACTCGAAAGAGACAGGTGAAAATGTATGCTGTTTAAGCTTTTACGTTTGTAAAAAAAATGTTATGTATACGTACGTATACATATGCATGGAAAAAGTTTGAAAATTCAAACGTAAGATTTAATCCAAATAAGCTGCGCGCACGAAAACAAGAATGAAAAACTTTCATACGTAGTTAGGGGTAAAAGCCTTAGTGAGACATTATTTCTTGCGGGATGAATCGCGCGGCAAATATTTATCGTAGATTTCGACGTAAAGAACATGAAAATGTCGCGTGGAACGAAGAAATGACTTGACTTATTGTAGATTAAGAAAAGACGGATTAAACGATCGGCGTACTCATGAATAATCACTTAATATGGCACACCCTCGTGAGAGCGCACGGTGCTAAGTCCGTACGTGCAATCTAGAAGACAGAAAATTGAGATATAAAATTAATTTAAGCCAACTTAACGGAGGCTGCAAGGCTACTTTTAACTCTCCTTTGAATAATGTATGAGTCTTTTGAATAAAGCGAAAAAGTACGTGAAGCGTGAAGAGCGTGAAAGATTTAAGGAGGGCCCGGCAAAATTCAACGCGTCCGTGGACAAAACGACACACGCAAGTATCGACGAGATACATAATTATTAAATATATATAATTATTAAAGCTGCCAGAGAGAAAAGTTTTCGTATGTATAAGAAATAATTAATTGAAGTAAAAGAAGAAGATTCATAAATCATTTCCAAAATCGTATGTTGCTTCAGTAAGTATATATGTAAAAGGAACACGTAATGTCTATGTAAACGTTCAATTAAATATTGTATTAAATGCCTAGTTTTATTGTAATATTACGAATTTATAAAATTTAGGAATTTATAAAATTAGTTTGTACTAGAATATAGTTTATTCGCATTAATTTTTGTGCAATGTAATTCATCGTTAATAAAAGTCGTCATTAAGAATATTATATTTTAATATTATATTAATTCGTCGCAAATTCTATCTATTTTTAAAAAGGAAAAATTCGCGATGTGCAGGAAATATTGATTACGTTGATTTTTATATCTGCATTGAGAGCGCTCGTGAAATTTTTAATTTTAAATTATAAATTATCATGTTACATGTATTTCATGTTTAATAATTTGTTTGGTATCGATAATACAACGTTTAAATAAATCAATTTATATAGAAAATTCTATATATTATAAAGAAATATTCGCTCTATATCGAAGTAATTTTCTATTCGCATTCAAATTGTTTGCGCATTGTCAAATTCAAATAATCAAGAAATGCTACCTCATTGTTTGAAAATATAAATGATTTGTTTCATGTAATGTACCATTTTTGTCTTTCACATTATCGAACAATTTTTCATTTATTGGGAAATAATAAATGGAATAATATTGGAAGAAATAATTATTACTTCCAATTTTCCAAAATGAGAATTTCATGCAGAATTATATGTCGGTGATTACACATAGAATCGATATAATTATGATAATCAAAATGTATATAATTAACACATCGCTGGTGAATCCGGCAATGTTTACGCTAAGCAGCGCGATCAATAGACAGCTTGCTACAATCGTTGATTGATTTACGATTTCATTTCAAATGTCCGTTCGATTGATTTGCGAGTTGTCAACAACGCGCGCATTACGACATACATGCTGTATTGTGATTTATCTTTACAAGGGCAGTTCTTTATACTATATAGTAGGTATCAGTTGTTTGTAATGAATTACTGGGATAACAAATTCGACTAATCAAGCAGAACTGTTGTGACTAGATGTACAAACCAAATTATAATTGAAATATTGGATTGAAACAAAATACGGGATCACGGAAGGATGGGATAATTTTATTATTTACGTTTATATTTTCTTTTTACAAGTTAAAGAATTTTATGAACAACGAGCTAATGTGGCTTACATTTCTACATTAATACTATTACATACTGGGCCGTCAAGATATTAATGGAGTATTTACGTATCAGCAAAGAAATATTTACAGTGCATCGGCCAATACTGGCATATAATCTTCAATTATTATTAACAATCAGTGGGAGCTATTCTACGATCTGAAACATGTAATTTCAGATTATCAGGTAACAAAAGTAAAGCTTCCCTTGGTTCCAAACAGCTGAACCGATGCGAGATTTCTCCAGCGACTCTAGCGATACGTGGGCGTGTGTCCGGGATGGGTTCGTGTATCAGACAGAGATGTGAGAAATGAAACAAACAAACCAAATCATACATGTCGCATGAGCTCTCGGACGATGCCGTTCCACTCGCCGGTCTCCGGGTCCCGCGCGCCGTACTTCCTGTCCGGCACCAGCTCCAACCGATACGAGAAGCCTACCTCCCTCGCCACCGCCGCCAGAAGGTCCACGCAAAAACCGTAAAATCGCGAATTCCCGGTGTAGTTCTTTTCGTGGTGCATCATCACGTACGGCGTCTCCTGCGTCCGATGCCGAACGAACCGGGATTCATGCAAGAATAACGAAAAGCGCTTTGAGTCCGCCGCGGCGTAACGCGGATTTGTGACGAGACACATTGGCGCCGACCATATCGAGGAACTTTCAACAAGGCTATCGCGCATTTTTCGCTCGGCTCCCTCTTCCAAAATGGGTGGTACGGTGGTGCCGGAGTTGAAACAATAAAACAGTCGGCATTATGCGACAATCTACCTCGCTTTGTGTGTATCTTCTTATTTTTTTTTTTAGAGAGCAGAGATTGTTATGAATATATTTGAATATATTTCTTTTAACTGCGTCCCCCAAATGTCGCATAATCTTGCAATAAAACGTGAATAGATTTATATAAAAAGATATAAAAGTTTTCTCTTAAAATATTAATTTTCTTACCACACCATTTTTTTAGGTCTAAGCCAACAAAGCAATATTGCGCAAAAAAATGCAGATTTGATGGCAACTCACCAGTATAGTGATCACAATCAGAGTTACGTTCCCGATGCTAGGCTCGAAGAAGGCCGCAGTGTCTGTGACGTTGACGCCGGCGCCGGGTCGCCATTCGCCGACCTAGTTTCGCATATAATTTTATATATCCCATCTCTAATATTCGCGTCACCATCCCAACACGCTTCCTGTTTTGCTTACGTTAAGGCCACGGACGTACCTTGACGAGCGAGTGTTGTTTCAGTTTCAGCAGATCCAATTTAAACTGAATTCTGCGGCCTTCTTTAAATTCAATAGGTCCGGAGATTCCTTTCATCTCGACCTGCAACAAAAATCGTTGCGGATTCGCGTTCGTGAGAGTGCTCTCTATTACATGCACGAGTTCGTCAATCTTATTCAGCGCTCGACGCCGGTACATTCAGCAGATTGAACTTAAAATAACGAGCATTTTGTAGAGCATATATAATGTTCCAATGAGAGTGTTCCAGTTGATAAACCTATTCAGTCCCGTTGGTAAACAAAATTCAATTCAAGTATCGTAATTCGAAGCTTAAATGCAGCAATAAAAGGACATTTTTTTAAAGATAAGCTAGAAGGAAAAATTAGAAACTTTCCGATACTGCGATCGTAAGGTAACTGAGACTTGGCTGCTTTGTCCTATTATAGTAAATAATTATGTAGATTATAATAATTATATATATAAATAATTATGTAAATTTAAATTTAATTTAATTACGTAAAACCAACGCTCAAACCAGTTGCTAGAATACCAAATTTTTTTACAGCATTGCTCATTACTTTTAAGGTTCCAACAAAATCATTTTGATGATCCAATAAAATTATTTTCAGATCTGTATCCAGCAAAATTTTAAATCCTTCAGTAAAATCGTCCGTGGATTAATTCAGACGGGAAAATTTTCTTACGTGCGGTATATAAACTGCATTAAGATGCGATGCAAGACGGATGCGCATCGCCGGCGTAAATCTCTCAATCTTGGCACGCATCAGCGTGAAGCTTCCGGCACGAAGACAAAACTCGTGGTATAGTAGTTTGGTTAACGGCTAGCGATCGTATTACCGGCTCAGAAATTTTCCTGGTTGCCTTAAAAATTTTCGCACTTAGAAAGTCGTTACCGCTTACGTGGACGCGAATCTTGTAAAGTCGTTAAAGCTCCTTCTTGAAGATCTTGCCGCCACTCGTACGCTATTCAGACGGGAGTGACAGGTCATATTCGCCGGCTTCCGGTAAAATGCCGCGGAAACCTGCAGGGGCATCGACGATTGAGCGATATTAAGAGAGTGATAGGATATTGACAAGGAAAAGAGACGAGGTAGATGGATAGTTTTGTCGGAGATCATGGAACGCATGAACTTCGAAAAGATCTTCAAACATCTTTCATAATCGGTGACATTTGAAAGGATTTTTGACGTTTCGCTTCTTTCGAACAAAGTTTAAAGTGGATGCAAGTTCGTAATAATTATCGCGAAAGACAAATAGCCTAATTCTCGCGGAATAAAAAATATTGCTGTGTTCGCCGGTAATTAATTTAAAAATTAAACAATTTTTTTGATATTAAATAATAATTTACGTTGTTTACATATATGCCTTTTGATATTCAATTATTAAAATCTGTAATTTAAATTTAAGTATTTATACAATATTTTAAACTTTTATATCTTTTTATGGGGTATTTTTTTGTTACAAAACCGAAGGAAGTTACATTTTTTTGTAACAATGCACTTTAATCTGATGGGATATCTTTATATTTTTATTTTTCCTATACGTTCAATATAACCGATACCTTTCAATTCTTTATTAAACTGCAAAGAATCAAAATATAAAAGCTTTGATTGTAAAAAGAGGAAATGGAAAGCTACATATAGAAACATATGAACACAGTTTAATATAAGCGTCATAAGAACTACCATTTTTATGATTATTTTTGTTATTAATATACGGTAATTTTTATCATCAATACAGTTTACATTACATTTTTAAGTATTAAAAAAAATTGTACTACAGATTTCATTGATGCTCCTTGTTGATGAAATATGCTGCACGGCAGGATGCATCTCGCAATAAAACTTAGAAAACAAATAAATAACGCAGGATATAAGAAATTCTATTTAGTTTATTCTCGCGGCTGTAAAAGTCTAATCGTCGATTCACCTGTTTTCATGATTTCCGATTCGCAAGTAAAATCGCAGCAAAACAAAGCAAAAGTACATTTAATCCTTCGTAATACTGAATTCGATGATAAAAACATAGGGTGCTTGAATAAATATGCTTTGCAAAAATGAAAATATGAAGGTTTAAGAGAGCCAAGAATTTTTCGAGCTTTTTGCGGGATAACAAGAGAATAGAATGCATAGAAACGGAAAATGAGATGGAGCAGAGTAAACGCGAATCTAAAGTTTGATTACCTCATTAAGCAGCAACTTTCGCCAAGAGAGAATTCATGATTTCTCATTTCGATTGCCACAAAATGTTTCCACGGTTTTCTTGAACAGGAACATATATTATAGAATAACATTCGTCTTCTCTCTAAAGAAAACCATTATTGTAGTTTTCCTATATTGTGCTCTTAAATTATGTTCTCCTAAATCTAGGCTTAAAAGTCAAGTGATGCATAATACTCCAACACGCTGAAGAACCATAGTCGCATCACATTTATCTTGACCACATTCTTTTGCATCAGTATTTTTCGCGAATGCAGCCGAGCTGACTGTCCACCAGATTTTTCGTCAGCACGGAACCATAAAGTGTGAAATTAACGTATGAAAAGCGACATTGTACTGAATTAGCAACATCACATGTTTTAAATATATTACACCGGTGCCTTCATAAAATATTCATAACATGTAAATTATGCTATTGCATAAATGAATGTAAATGTTATGACAGTTCGCAAACCGCGACTACTAAATACCGCTTCACGCACATTTAAACGTGCTTTGTAATAAATTAAATAATGTCACCGTATCTAATCTGTATATACATCAGATTTTCATTTTATTATCGAAAATTACAAATTATTTCGGATAAATGAAAGTAAAGAAAAGTTTAATTGTTAAATTGGATATTATTTATTTATATATGCGCATTACATGCTTTTCTTTTCCTTTTTAAATTAATTTGGGACTTTGATTCTCTGTTGATAAAATTGATGTGGCAATCTGTTGACAGAAAATCAGAGAAAGAAAAAGGAAAAGTTAGGATCTCAAATTATTAAATATTTAAAAATACAACGATATTTTTCTCTGGAAAGAAAAACACGACTGTATTTTATTCTAATTGTAAGTTAGCTAATATTTCTATCTTTGCCGAAACGACATTTACAATATTAGACACACGGAAACAATTTTGCTGAATTATCTGAAAATTTAGATATAGATTTGAAAATAATTTTGTTGGACTATCAAAATAATTATGTAGGAATCTCAAGCATAATAAGCATAGTAAGCAATGCTGCAAAAGTTTTGACAGTCTAGCTCCAGCTTGAGTGTCCTACATAGTTTTGACAGTTCAACAAAATTATTTTGTTTTTTCCGTGCATTATTAAAACAAACAGCTAGACAGATTAAACGACTTCTGTGTGTGTGTGTGTGTGTGTATAATTTAAAAATAGAAAAAAATATAATAAATTTGTGTAATCACTCATGTAGCATAATAAAAACATAAAATCGATCGCGATTTGAGATCGATTTTAGAATTTTACACGCATATATAATACATAACATAATAGTTTAATTTATCTTATTAATTTAGTTTGGTGTTTACTAATATTTATTAAATATTTATTATAAATATAACGTTAAATTTTTCGAAGACAATTTTCATCTGTTCGCACAACTTTTTGCTATTTTAATAAGTAACGTGTGTAATAAAATTCTTGCAGTCTAACAGCTTCAATTCTTTTTATTACCCCAATCAAAATTCAGGTGAGCCACGGCCGAAATGAACGATCGGTAAATTTAGCGCGGTATCCCCAGTCGCTGTCCGGTAGTTTCGTTCCCGCGGCGGGTCTAATTAAAGTCAAAGCGGAAGTTACCAGAGATTGTCGGGCGTGACTCAAATCCGAGAGTGTCTCCCTTCCGCAGCGAGAAAACATCGCGACGGTGCGACGACGGTTGTTCGCCAGAGCATCGGGATAATTGTAAATTGTTATTACGGGCGACACTCCTTTTGTCCGCGAGAAAATCTTCTTTCATGGCCGGACGTGGTGCGACGACGACTTTTATCATTGTGTCCCTCTTCGCGAGTCTCGCGTCGTGTCGCGTATATCCTGGCCACGCGAGCGGAATATGAGAAGCCGTCTTAAAAGCGAAACGCGTTGCACCGGCACGAATCTCGTGCCACATTTTGGCCTCATACATAGCGTACATGATGGTGCGACCGGCAAACACAGATCTCACATCACGCGGCGGGGGGGGGAAGGAAATTCAGTATATTTTACACCTTAGAAATTCTACTCGGTAAGTACGGTAGTAAATTATACCAAGATACGTTCGTTTCCTTTTGAGACACGCGTAAGCCGCGTGATTGACATTTAATTAACGAACGAGCTCGTGTAATTAATTATTGTATATTCCGGTGTACCGATTCTTTTATAATGTTGCGATTCATTGAACAATAGTTGTAGATTCGCATGAATGGGCAAATCCATTAGTAAATTATTTGCGGCTGAGCTCGTTGCTCCACAATGAAGTTATTACCGAACGAGCGGAAATGCTGCGTTGTACATTTTCAAAGCAATCAGTAACCGCTTTATGTATATATGCATGTGTAATTTTAATTATCGATATTATACTTAACTTTACTTGATTTGTGCATTTATTTTCGCAGTGAAAGTGAATCAAATTCTCGCGTTTCTAAAAATTTGGCAAGAAAGCCTGCTAGTAAATCGCGACGAAAAAATAAGAAGTGATAAGAAAAAAAAATAGCAAAAAAGAACTTGGCTGGACTGGCAGTTAATAAACACATATATATTATATATACAGAGTACATACATATAATTTAACACTTTTCCTCGTCACGCTGACAGGTTGAGCTCTCTCGCCGGTGCCGTAAAAAAGTCACGACCCTGCAGAAGATCATTTATTTTTCTTTCACGTGGAGGGATTTTTTCTTTCTGTCTGAAGGTCGAAAAACGAAATATCACGTACATAATATCACGTGATAATACAAAGCGTGTGCAGAACGTTTTTAATAGCACAAAAATTTAATGTTTTATGCATGACGTTGTTTGCTTGCCTTGTTTGTACGCAAAATCACAGAGAAATATTTATCTCGGAAAAAAGAGATGAAGATTGCACGAAGATAGTAGCAGATAAGCAGGTATTCATCTAGCAAGAAAAGTTGAAATTTCTCCGACGCGGAGTGAGGGAAGTCACCGTATCGCTAAATTTAGACACTTATACTTCAATCGTGTACGTGCCGAGATAGCATCTCTTTTCCTCTCCCTCTCTCTCTCTCTCTCTCTCTCTTCCTTGCGAAACTTCGTTTTGCAAATGAAGTGCATATTTGCAGTTGTGAAAAGCTACTAGATGAAAGCTTCACTAAGATGTACTCAACCTTGCAAAATTAGGAAAAGTTAAAAAACTGATGCAAAATTGGAAATATCTTGCTTTACATGCTTCATGCTATTTATGATGTTATGTTATTATTAAGATTATTATGAAAGATTATTATTAAAAATTAGATATATAAATATAATAAAATATAATTTCTATTATTAATATTATTATTTAAAAAGATATTTAGAATTTTGATTTTATAAGATGTTAATTATATCATTGTATTTGATAGGGATATAACTTTTTCCTTTGAACTCTTTTCTTTTTTTTTAAGTTTATTTTATTTCCCTATCATCCGATTAATGCATAAACGAATGTTATTGGAAACTAAGCCGATTACGGCTTTTCGTTTTTTCTGTATGTTTTTCAAAATTTTCATATTCCGTGTGGGACGGAACATTTGGGACAAATTATTCGATATATATACGGCCGATTCTCGTACACTCGCTCAAATTTCAATATGATCATAATACCTCGGATACGATTACGCATTGCACTCTCCGGAAAATTCGCAATTTGTTGAATAATTTTCGGTGCCGTTATGCCGAGTGCAATCAAATAAAGGCAAAATTCCGATAAAAGAGATTTATGTCACTTTAGAAGGCTATCGTTTGTGATACAGAACGGTACATCGCACTCGAAAATAATTACTGCGACGAGAATCTCTCCCGACACTTTGAGAAATACTCGATTTCTCGAATTCAAATCATTCAAGTAGCCCGAGAGTGAAGCAGCTCGAGAGTTGCGAACGCGCGTTGATCTTGTAAGGATTACTTTCAATCTCCTTGAGCGATTTAAGATTCCCGGCAGATCCATTTGAAAATTAAATAAGATCGATAGGGGACACGATAGAATCGTCTTGCAGACAAGGTAGGAATCAATCGAGCTTGACTGTATAAAATTGAGTGAGCGCTTACAGAAATCGAATAAAAATAGAAAGTTTCATCCCTAAAGCTAAATTCTTTGTTACGAGATCAAAAAGCTGAAATTTTTTCTGTGACATTTACAAACAGAGCTATAAATCTAATATCTTTCTATCAGAGAGTATATTGATAACAGAGAATAATAATAACAGAGGATAAAAATTTTCGCATATTGACGACGTTGGGAATAATTGAAATCATACAAGCTACCAAAATTGAGCAATTTTAACGATAACAGATTTTTCGTCAATATTCAATCGCATACATAAATATCGATCTAAGAGAAAGAGAATACAGCTTCAATACAATAAATAAATTCCGTTGCATATAGCGATTTTTGCAAACAATAAAATATTGAAGCGCAGATTTTTTAGATAGTTACGAGTTTTTATTTTTAGCTTTCAATCCTTGTCCAATAATTATTCTATACACATACGTCTCTTGTTCGCAAGGCGCAAACAATATAAATTTAGCAGCCAAACGCAAATATCTTTTTATTAATTTTACTGTTTTTTTTTACTAAAATTACCGTTTATAAATTTACCGTCTTTTCTATGAACGGAGGATGGATTAATTAAAATGTCGTTCGGTGTCAGCTTATTTCAGCGAGCGCAGAGCGGTTCTTACGGAATTGAAAATGGAACTAGGGATAACAAAGTATGGCCGTAAATTAATGGATCCCCGTTCCTGCCCCAGTTAAAGCTACGAACTTGGACCAAGTCGTGAAACAACGGGAGACAACTTCCAGTGTTCCTGACGGGAATGGCCGTTGGGACGCCGTGAGGCCGTAAACGACCTTTAAAAAGTATTACGGTCGTACGAAAGACCGCGGCTGAATTAAGCGGTAAACCGCCCGAACGTGAACACCTAATTACCGCGGTAGCCTTAATCACGCTTTTTTTAGAGGGAGGAGTAAGTCTGCGACACGCTGCATATGTCGCCGGTATTTCTCGACGTGCCGCAAAAACGGCGATGGTACCGCTGAAATTGATATTACATTAGGATATTACGAAGATTCGACATATAATTTTCACGGCGTATTCGGCGTGGCTTAATTAAGGCCAACGCATTTAATCAACCGAAAGGAGAACTTGAGCTTTGACTACTTCATAGTCTCTCAAAGTGGGTTGGGCAATTTATCACGCAGTTCTACCCTGTCATAAATTTTGACGCAAGCAATTTCGTATTCAACAGGTTGTAAGGCAACTATATAGACGCATACGCGATACGTCATTATAGTTTAGACGTTAGTCACGCGATATTAGGCACCGACAGGCCTTCAGCCCTGTAATACAGGGAAATGCAGTTTCGAGAAGCTAATGGTTGTGTTTAGTGGGACGCGCATTTAAATCACGCAATAAATTATTTAACAACAACGTCCTTCCTGTTCTACCCGAATATATCTTCCGGGACACGTTTTCGCTCCTCGCGCGACGGACGGCGGTCTCGCGTTGGTGCTAAGCGTATAAACTGCAGGAGCGCGGCTTATCTGCGAACGTTTAATTAGGGGAAAAGTCAGCGGGTCCTCGCCACGGTGTAATCTTGTCTTCGTGCTTTCAGTCTTCCCGTACTCCCGCGATTAATCAAGCGCTTTCCTTCTTACGGCGACTCCTCCTCGACGCGACGGCGGCGTCGTGTCCCGTTGTGTTTCCGGTTGTGATAAAAAACAAGGAAGCTCGTTTGCTGCTACGCGCTTCACCGTATTCTTCGTGCTCGCTCAAAGTAAATACCTTAATTACGTCCCTAATTACTGCGTCACGTGAACGACGGTACTTGTGCGCCGTGCGGGAAACTGTGTTATTGGTGAATGTCAGTCTCGCGAATGTGATCTCCAGTGAGAAATTACCGCAGTGTCAATTCCATTGGCAGTACAATTAACGTCTAGACAGGACGTTGATTGGCGGTATGTCGATACTGTAATGGCTGATACATCATGAATTGTTATTAAATACTTACTTTAATCGCGCTGGATTATTAGACGATACTAATATTCATTTCATTTTTACGACATATCGGCTGTGTCAGAAATTTTTCAGTTCAATTACTGGAGATAGCGGTCTGGAATCCTTCAGACGCCTCTTTCGTCCGCGATAATTTAATGTCCGTATCTTCGCGGGATTTTGGAAGATTATTGCCAATGAAAACGACTTGGTCGGAGATGCATTTCCCATTCTCGCGCGCGAGCTTTACCACGGCAATTATTTCTCGTTCGGTTCAATTAAGCCACTCGGCTGGAAGCATAATGTCGTTCCGGCAAGGATTTAGCAGAATGCTGAAATGCCCTATTAGGGAGCAGAAACTAACTCGGTTATACTGCACGGCAATTCCGAGCTTCGCCCTGGGACATTTCTCGCTGTCAAGGTACGACCGTCCACATTCGAAGGAACGGATCCTCGATAACATCGCTCGTGGGAACGTTTATATATAAGCTGAGTATGTTTTCGAGAACCGGCTTTGGAGCCCTCGCACATGCATCTCGCAATGAATAATGTTGTTTATTTGAAAAAAATGCAAACTTGCAGTTATCGACTGCAATTATGTAGTGAAATGTAGTAAAATTAATTGATCTTTCATTAATACTAGTTAAATTAATATTGTTTTAATAATAAAATACAATTATACAAGACGTACTCTTTTGCGAGAACAAACTTGAAGGAATATTTACTTGTACAAATAAAATTAGAATCTCGATGTTTGCACCGCGCGGAAATTTACACCGCGGAAGTCAGAAAAAAACAAATAAGGATAATTGGCACGCAATCATTCTGTTATACGTTATATTTGTGTTGTGATTTCAGTTTTTTTACTGTTAATATTAACAAAAACACTGTCAGTTGAATCGATTTGTCAATATAGTAAATAGCGCAATCATGTATTGCAACCTAAAATGATTACAGTAAGAAGTAAAAGTGATTATTTCGTGATACACAAACAGAGGGATAGTAAAGAATAAAGTGTAGCAAAATACAAATGCTTAGGTCTTGTATTCTTTCAGCTTGATGTTTTGTACATTCTATCTGTTTGGGATATACGGCATTTTAGCACCCGAAATTTATTCAGACGCTGTGAATAAAAGATATAATAAGAAATGTTTAATCTTCAAAATCTTATTCGTTAATGAACAAATTTTCATGTGTTAATAAATAAATATAAGATTATTGTTACTTCATATATATATTCATATATATATATATATATATATATATATATATATATAT
>JANQDE010000018.1:1963183-2065095 GCA_037157785.1 Cephalotes varians
TATCGTTCTTATTTCCTAATAAAACTTTGTAAATACATTTTATAAATTACTGTCATTTTATGTTTTATTTATTTATAAGCATTATCTGTAAATTTTTTATGAGCAGTATGTCTCATCCATGAGCCATATATCCCTTCTCATAGAATACACGACAAAAATGCAAAAATTTTTAAGTTTTTTTAAAAAATAAATATTTCGTATTTCTAATTTTTTTTTTTTATAGTAGACAATATAAAGTTTTTACTGGTATAGTTTATTTATCTTAAACATAAAGTAAATAATACTTGATAAATTAGGTTTACGATAGGTGCAACGTATGTATCCTAAATTACTCTAAATTAAAGTTAAAATAAATTATATTATAATAAAATGAAAATGGACTTACATATGTGCGACGAAAATTTCATACACTCTTGTATTAAAATCGCAGTTATGTCACATCTTTCTTCTCGACAACCGCCAATATCAACGCTTTTCCCTTGAAGGGAATAACGTATTGGACCGTACGTTTTGTTTGTGCGCTATGGAAACGTATCAGCTCGTTTCAGCTGTCGGAAATATCGTAAAGTATAGAAACGGCGTTAGCGGATGTCGCAGAGTCAACAGAAAAAATATCTATTAAGGAATGTCTCGCAAAAAGGCAATTTTACCGCTTCGCGCGCGCTGCATCCGCTGCAGAATCTGATACGCGGCAGGATTTGACGGCAGTGTCGTTCGTGCACGCGTGAGTGTCCTGAAATTGAATATCGACTATTGTACGCGCTGGGTATTGTTAATAGCAGCAAGTGACCGCGCAATGGGGAAACTCGGTTACCCTGGCGCGCCTCCAAATGTTATCTAACTAAATGCCAGCCGGCCTGTCATTAGCATTGCAAAGCGAGCGCGAAAGTCATAAATATGAGCATTACAAACAGCATTCTTTACGCGATAAAGCGTTGAGATGTCGATCGACCTCGCATTCGACATGAGCCTGAATCTTGAAGGAAACTGTTTCGCGCTGTATGAAAAAAAGAAAGAAATTCTGTTCTCGACAGAAAACACATGAAAATAACGTTCGCGCGTTGATCACATTTATGACGTTCTTAGCGAGCCAGGGCGACGACAGCCACTGGAAAATCCGTGTAAATCGTGCGAAGTTGTATTGTTTCACCACTTCGTTATTCCGCTAGATATTACGCCTTTCCACTCTTTCGGAAATTAATATCCATGAATGATACTCCGCGAAATAAGCTCACCACATAACGATTAAGTGATATATGATCTCACGACGAGTACGTCCAACATACAAAGATCAAGTAGCCGAGCATGTGTAATCTCTTCAGGCCGCTCGACAAGCGCTTTTATGAGCGATATTAATCGCATTATACCGCCTATTACGCGCGAGCAAGTAGAATGAGAGCAATTTGACCCGACGGTATCCGCGTCCCTGCAAATCCGGCACGTTACGATGCGTCCGAGCGAGCGCTATCTAAATCCTAGAGGATTTAAGAGCCGTCACAGGCCGGCTTAGGGCAATGGCGCGAAGAATGGATATTCTAATCACTTAAGGAAGATCTCTGCTTTCACGTGCAAGTAATTGAACCATCAACGTAGAACTTTGCCCCGCGAGGCATTGACACTTTCATAAACGCAAAAACTTTTGACAATTCCGTCACACGATAAAATAATTTTTCAAACTTTTCACATAATATTAATATGATAAAGTTAGTTATATTAAATATCCGAGAATCTTAACATTCACTCGGAATAAACTTTAACTCCACATCTTGCAATGGTTCTCCAAAAAAAATTTTCGAGAAATTTTTATCCTTTATGAAAAATTTATATTTTTCTGTTAATAAATAAAAATTCGTTAAAGGGATTAATACACAGAAAGAATCTGCACATCTGCAAATAATTTTGTTGGACCATCAAAATAATTATGTAGGACGTTCAAACTGATTGCTAGAATGTTAAAACATTTTGCGGCAAAAACGTTTAATCCTATATAATTATTTTGATGGTCCAACAAAATTATTTTCAGATCTGTATCCAGCTAAATTTTTAGATACTTCGGCAAAACCGTTCTTTCTGTGTACATCCAATTATATACGAGCAAAGAATGCAGATTTTGAAATTTCTGGAAAAAAATGGAAAATAGAGAAACGCTAGAGAGAAAGAAGGTAAGTATTAAGGAGTAAAGAAAACAAGAAAACAAGAAAAAAAGAAGATTACTAGAGAGTGAGGTTGCGATAGGTAACAGTGGAGCATAACGGAGGGCAATTTCGGCAAGCGGTCATCCAAAACATTGCACAAACTCGTGGGTGCTTTGGCAAAGAAAGAGGAGATTGGTATGACGTGGAACACGAGGCATGGCAAAAGAACGACATGCCCATAATTTTAACATATGCTGGAATCGATAACCAGTATGAGCTTTCCACGCATCCGATGTTCTCTGCATTCCGCATTTCGTTTTCATTAAAACTATGGATTTTGTGTGGTTAAACACATAACAAGCGTACACAGAGCGGAATATTGAATATTAGAAAACAGACAAAACGAACATGGTCTATTATTATTACTGAAAATCACTCGTCAAATTGCTTGATAATTTGATGGTAGTGGTAATAATAGTTGAGAATCAATTGTGCGCGCAGTAAATTCCATTTATTCGATAATGGCGATAGACGTTTTTTTTGCGTTAGTTCTTATAATAAATCCGATAATATCAAAAAACAATTTTTTAAAAATCCAATATCCAACTATCCATATAAAAAAATATAGTTTTCATCTTCTAAATAAATCCTTTTGAATTCAGTTGATTTCATATCATACCGCGAAAAATGTATGTTTCCTCTTTGTTTAGATTAAAGATTAATTCGATTTAAAAAACTGATATGCTAAAAATCAGATATCATACATTGACTGTATCGCAGATAAATGAAAAATATCATAATAGGAAAACATCAGTTTTAAAAAAAAAAAGTTTTTTATGTTGGTTAGGCAGCAAATATCTTTGCTATGAAGCTGAAAGCTAAATTAGTTGTTTTTTCACACTCGATGATTATATATCTTTTTCATATAATCGATAATCATAAAAAAATTGTTTCTCGATTGTTTCTAGAGCGTAATTTACGGGTTAATACACGTAAACAACGATATACACCCTGTTATATTTTTTAATGAGAATAATTTTGATTTTTCATCAAAAGATAAACGTTTTTTAGCTCAAAGTGATAATAGCAATCAATAAATATAAATGTAAAGTATATTCTAAGCATAATAACGAGAGTTAAATACAAATTTAAAACGATTCAAACATCGTTCTAGCAAATAGCCAGAGAATCGGCGAAGATATAGCCGCGGGATAACAATAAAACTGGTACAAGAGGATGATCGATTTGTACGCCTGTCGGATTTGTTATTTGCATGAATGCATTTCGAACTTGTTTCCAATTATACACGACGAATCCATATGCGTTAAAATGTACTATGCGATAGATACATCGTTCGCAGTGTCAAGGAAGAAGGACATGCAAAAAAAAAAATATCAGATTGGCCCATGATTAATGGAATAGTATAAATCTCTTGAAATGAATTCATATAAAATTATTATATAAAATATATGTAAGTAATAATTAATGTATAAATATATGAGATTGTGGTTTAATATTTTAGAGATTGGTATAACAAGATAAGGATATGACGCAGATTTTTTGTGTGCATAGACGAATGCATGGTACAAGAAATATTTTTTCGAATGCAAAAATGCTGTTGCGATGGTTGGCTGTGAAGGCAATTCCAAGATAAAATCGTAGTGTTGGAGATGCGCGCGACATACACGGAGGAAGATAATAAAAGGCCGACCAGCATGCAATTGTAACGCGCGTCAGAGCGGTTCTGCCGCCATGAACGAATTTTCTGTCCACTGAATCGTAAAGGTACGAACGTTACGAGCGTGGAGAAATTCGTTTTCATCGTACGCTGCGTTAATTAGTTGTAGAAAATGATGGTAGTCGGCTGCGTTCTATGACGTTATTATGGAGAATTTATTAAAATTAAAAGTACAATATGTTTTTTGCATAAAAATAGACTATTAAAAATACATTTTCATACAAATTTGACAGGAAAAAAAACGAAATGTTTTTCTAATAAAGTTTTTCTTTTTGTTAATATTTGTTAATATTTAATATCTATTTAATATCACATTATAATTTAATATTATGTTTAAAATATAAATTATAGCATACGACTATTATTTAAATACTGTTATTTTAAAATCTATTTTATCCATATTTATTTTCTCTTTTATTAGATAATAAAAAATTTTGTCATTTTTACGTTCTATTTTATCATGTGTTTCATATGATTTACTCATTATAAGTAATGAATAAAGAGTACATTTTATAATTCTCTGCTGAAATTACATGCAGCATGCATTGGCATGTTCGTAAATAAATAACAGGGTGGTTGCTCAAAATTTACGCTGATTCATTGAGCAACGATCGCGATCCCATTTTCGCCGTAAACCAACGAATATTTATTTATATTAGGCAACACGCGCAAACAGCGGCCCGTATATATTTTTACCGCAAATGTATCGCGCGGATATATTCCTGTTCGTTTTCTGTATCGATTCGATCGTATTAGCAAAGTGAAGATAAAGCAGCGCGAATTACGCGTGCCACGAAACGTGCACTTGCAATTCAACGCGATTTTCAGTATAATTTGAATCTCCTTCCTGGGATTATACAATTCATTTACAACATTAAACTGTGACTTTAATTTAACTTAATATCAAATATAATTTTTTAATTAATGAAGCTTTAAAATAAAACTATGTTACACGATTTGCTAAAATTAAATATTAATATTACTTATTTAATTACTAAATATTAATTTTAATTCAAAATATATAACGTTGTAATATGTGATATTAATTTTACTTGTAATTTTTATTTTTGTATTTTCTAACGGATTTATTGACAAATCTTAACAAATCGTGACAAATCTTTATATTTTTATTATAAAAATTTATATTTTTATAATAAAATTATTATTTTATAATAATAATAATTATATTATAAATATAATATAATAATATCAAATATCAAATAATATCAAATAATATTTAATGTCGCTATTATTTATTTTAAAATTCATTTTTTTCGACAAAATATATTTTGATTAAATTTTATACTTAAAAATTTATTTTCCTCACCAACTACCACTTTGTTTTTATGATGAAACTGTTTTGAGCTTTTGTTTTTTAAACTTTATATGGCGCTTTATTATGAGAACTCTACTAATTGCCCTTTGTATAAAATACACCGAATCTAATATTACAAATATAAAAAGAGACCAAACCATGTTTTTATTTAAGTTTTATTACGCTTTATTTAAGATAAAAGAGTATTTCATATTTGAAACTTTTACAAATAACTTTTATTACTGCAATCTTGCAAAGTGTAAGACCGCAATATTATTTTACGAATCGTGAGGAATAATCAATTTTTCGAAAATGAGTCTGTAAAAGCGACACAAAGCACCGGTGTTAAGTTAAACGGAATACATTCGGTTCAAATTTAATTAAACGGAGTTGCAAACGGAGTTTCAACGGAGCTTGTGCAAAAAAGAGCAAGTATATGTACAAATTTGGACTTCTCTATTTACTATATATACATGAAATTTTAAAACCAATGATAATTTCTTTCGTAAATTTTTGGAATTGATTTTTCTTAGTTATAAAATCGAGACATCAACAATTCTCAAAGCAATTAAAAAAGAAGATTTATGTGAATTAAATTTCAAAAAACTAAATGATCAAAACTATTCTTCAATTAATTTAAGAAGTAGAATTTATATTAAATTATATTTAAAAAGTTATTAAAGTTAGAGGAGAGAAGATACAAAATTGTTGATAATGCAAAAAATTTAGAAAATTGCGATAAATAAATTCTTTGATATTTTGCTAAAGGTCTGCTTCAAATTCTACTTGATTAGAATCTGTCATTAAAAGAACATAATTTTTATATATATTTGAAACCGTAAATTCTCTCCTTGCTAAGTGGAATACGCAAAAAGAATGCTGGGGCTCCTGAAAAACTCAGACTATGCCACTTGGCGCCTCAACAATCCGGTCAGCGTCGCGTGCAATATTCGTTTATCTTATTTATGAGAAATTTGGCGAATGGACGGATTTTAATCCCCGACGACCCACTTTACGTTTGTCCTTGCCGCCGGAATACTATCGGGCTAAATCAGGGTAAGAAAATAGGATAATGCCAGCGAAATAAACAAGAGTCTAACGCGCGTGCCAAAATTCACACAAGTAAACCAAAGATCCTTGAAAGGCGCGAGAGCAAACAATGCGAAATAGCTAATTCAGCAATAAAAAGCCTCTCGGAGGACCGCCAAATAGTCACGCTGTCGCGTGATACTTTAGCGATCAGGAGGGAAAAAAGGAGTGACATTACATCGAAAATTGAGCGTGCTCTACTTTTGCAACCGCATAATAAAAATAATATTAGCAATAGCGAGCTTCATTTCTAACACGTTTTATTTTCTCCAAATTAGACTGGATACATTTCTCGCGATATTTTTACGAGAACAACAGCTTTAAATATGTTTTCGGAAATATTTAAAAAAAAGAAAATTTCGTCAAGGTCTAGTTAGCGTAAAATAATCTTTTTCATTCAAAATTTCAAATTCTTTACTGTATCGATAAAATATCAATGTTTAATATATCTTAAAAATTAATTAAGGATTACTATGGCTCACTATGGATTTTACAGAATCTCAGACACTCCTCTTATCTCTAGGAAATTCTATAGACACCCCAGTGATACTCGCATTGTATCACAGGTACACACACAATCGCGACAGCCGCATTCACGTGCGAATACGTAATCATAACTGATTGCCGTATGCCGTATGTACGAGCCATATCGCGTACCAGATGATATTTATTAGTCTCTCTGTATAAGATGGACACGTATGCTAGGCGCAGCATCACTAATTCAATTTCGACGTATTCGATGTCATAATCTAAACTGCGTCGGCACGCCGGACGTAATGCCGGAATTCCAGCGCCGGCGGGGGATGACGGCGGCGCAAATATCTTCATCGATCGATTAGAGGCCCCTCCGACCGATATTGGAATCTCGCTACGGCGCTATTAAATTAATGATCGCAGATAATCAGGGCGTTCGATCGGTGAGAAGAAGAGAGCGACTCGCTGGAAGTCGGAGGGACGAGATATTATGATGGAGCCAACTCTTGGGGTCTTTTCTCCGCTGAAGACGGTCAAGCTAATAGCTAAAGAAGAGCCGGAGAAGACAAGCTTAACTAATTATGGATGCAGGTAGCGAGGACGGTCGCATTGTGCTGCGTCCGAAATAGTGCGATGTTATTTCGGAACGACAAGCCAGGTAGTATACGCGATGTTTGTCGTGCTCTTAAGGCGGCGCAATGGTTGGTTTAGTCTCTACACGGTATCCCGGGTTCGTCGCTTCCTTCCATTTGTGAGAGGTTTAACTAATTCTCGCAGGCGACATTTCCTCGACAAAAACACATGCAGACACTAACGATTATTATTCTCTTCTACGATATATATATAGGGTGATACTAGCACGATTTTTATTATTCTTATAGCTCCTTGCACAGCGCGTTCGTCTGCACTCTCTTTCCTTTCTAGTAAACGAACGTTTTCTTTCTCTTTCTCTCTCTTTCTTTCCCAATTCTCTTCGATGTCTATCTGTTTCTTTCACTTTCCTCTTCTTGCTTCGGCCGCGTTCAAATTCTCCAATGGTCTCTCGTGTCGGTGCATTTACCGTACGAACTTTTTATTTCCTAACAAGCAACGCGAAAGTCACGTACGTGCCGGGTTACGAAAGTCTCTGTACAATTCGGGAAAATTGAACTCTATGCGCTGGTTCAGACAGTACGACGGACTTCCCGCTTAACGAACGGTCGCCGAATCAAAATCGTGGAAACTGGACCGAACGTGTAAAAGAGATGATCGTTGGTGAACGTTTTGAGGAGATCAATTGCGAAATTATTATGATTATTCCTGTGCAGAATTTGTGTGAAATATATATAAGAAGTAATAACGTTAATTATAAATGTTATAAATTATAAATGTTGCGCATATATATTGTCGTAATGTTTCGGATTAATATCCATTAAAGACGGAGAGAAAGAAAGAATTGAGATATTGTTTTCTCTAAAAAAAATGATAAATCTCTTTCGACAGGAAAATAATAAATTAATAAATAATAAAATATCTAAAAACAGTTTATGTATATAACTTTTGGCTATATAATATGCGTGTATAATATATTTTATGAAAAAAATAATAATGTTTTATGAAAGTTTTATGAAAGAAAATAATATCGCGATTTTCTTTCTATCTCTAGTGGATATCAATCCTGAAACACTGCAACCGGATATCGTACCTTGTTGGACACGGGAACGGGAAGAATGTCGTACAGGTTGAAAAGGGGAAGTACAACATCACGGAAGGATTTGTGGTCCCTGCCTGTGACAGCTTTGGAATCGTCCATCATGGTATTAAACAATTTATCCGTCGCGCTGCTATACGCTAGTAGCACGGTGTCTCGTACGAGCGACACGCTCGCGCGCAAAACGTTGATTGAAATTTATAGAAACACGTACGTCCCACGCTGCTCTCTTTAAAGGAATTATTAGAAACACCTCAGAGTTATTAATCCGAGAAAATGATAATAATACGAAGTGAACTTGATTCGATGAGAGCTAGAACTTTTAGCTTCAAATATAATGAACGCATTAGAAATAATTACAAATAATTTCCACGCGTCTTTACGACGCCTTCATTGTAAGATAGTAATATGAATAGCAAGATAGAAATATGAAAGATTTTTTAGCGATACTCATTTCATGTGCCTGACACGTACACGACGATATCCGATGTTCTCTTTCGCGCCGTGCTAAATATTTGCACGAACCAAGCGGAAACGAGTGCTCGCTACTATATCGGATATCGTTTATTTTGGAGGCCGGCCAGATCTTAGTAGCGGTAATTTACAGTAAGCCATCGCAGCACGTTTCTTCCCCCTCGAGGGGGAGATGTCTCTCGAGGCGGATCTGGCAACCGATGCTGTTAAAGAGCAACGATGAAACCGGACGCGGATTCTCTCTCCTTCGACGATCCTATTCTCGGGAAAAGTCGAGAGGCAGGTGGCGATGCAGCGACATTACGGAGAATATATGCGGGACGATGTTATGAAAAATTAAAATACGTCCCGAGGGTGTATTTACGGCGGGAACGTCGCGGTCTTGTGGCACGAATAAGCATCGCTCTATGCCATAAAAATAATGTAGACTTCTGCAATGGTTTGAACGTACGTTTATGGAAATAAAATTTATAAGATACATTTACATATACAATTTACACAAAATATGTATGCTTTGCACATTGTCAACTGTCCTTGTTAATGACGATTATTACGCTATTATGTTTGTTAAGTTACCTGTTTTGGTAATCCAGGTATATGCTACCCGATATAATCCAAATAATTCAAAGCTGGTATTACACGTAATTTACGAAATGCAAAAGAGAGAAGCTTACCGAGTTGATATAGTTAGTGAGAGACAAGCCGCCATCCCAAGGGTGCTCGAGCTCGCAGGAAATATTGGCGGGCCTTAAAGCATGGGATTGCTCCAGGGTACGTAATCCCACCGCGAACACCTGTACACTATCGTACATTAACGCTGGTTCAGCCTGCAAAAATATGAATCTCGGCTTTATCGCTAATACTCGTCCCATAATACAAAGCACGTGTGACTTAAGAAATACCAATATTTCCATTAATCAGAATTTTACTGGAATTTTATTTCGCTTCAGATTTTAACGTGATTTGCAATTATCACCCCAGCTTGAATAACTAATAAGGTGTTATTTATAATCGCTAAAAGTGATAAATAAGAGATCATTCTGGGAGTGTTTGTTTAATATGGCATATTTAATTCGAAAATGTAAAATTATAGTCATTAAGTTAAGGATGTTAATTATCGTAAATAGCGATTTCAATTAAACATATACAATTAATAAACACACAATTACAATTAATGGTAGCGTGAGAGAGAAGGATTTTCGAAAAGCAAACGGGCACAAATTACGTGCGGCACGTAGCGAAATGCTCTGGTTATTAATTGTAACGCTATTAGTCGTGTGTGTGCGTTTATTTCCATGAATTATGAAATTCACGGTACGTTGCCGTGTCGAAGTTACGCGCCAGTTCTAATCTAGTCGTCAGCGACGACGTCACTGCGTTCTCGCCGGAAACGTCGGCGGAAAATGTAATATTCACTGAGAAGAGACTATGGAAGGATTTGATGGCGGCGTTGCGTGAATTAATTTCGTTCAACGTTATTTATAACGCCCCGTCAAATATTCGTTGATGATATTTACTGTGAATTATTTTTTCTTTTCTTTTCTTTTCCTTTGATTGTATGATTACATACAACAATCGTTAAAGAAGAACATTTTTAACAAGAAAAAATATATATATTTATATCTCAAATTATATTACAAGATTTGTATATAATAATTCATATATCTTTTCTGTGAGTAAAATATTTAACGCAAGAACAAGCAATATGAAATTTGCATTCATTATCTCCTCCCGCGCGTTTGCTTTTCATAAAAATTATTAATATTTATTGTATAATAGTATAGTAGTATATTAAAAAAAAATTCAATAATATATTAAAATTAATATACATATTGATAAAATTGGGATACTGATTATTACGTGAAAATCAAATTAATATATTAATCGCCAGCGAGTGCGTTTTATTATACATTATAACGCAAGAATAATAATATTAATAAAGATAAATAATGCTAATGAAGATAAATAATGTTAATGAAGATTTACTTATAAACAAATAAATGGATAAATTGGCTTAAAAATTATAACAATTAAACTAATCGTAATGATGAATATATAATTATAAATATATTTATGAAAATTTAATTTACAAAAGACTCGAGTAATCAAACAATATTGACACATTACGGTCGTCGGTTTGTAAGTGTCAAAGAATCGCTAATGACATCGATCGTGAAACGTGAAAATTTTAGTACAATCAGGACGATGCGGGACATTTTTAGCGGGAGCTTCCGGCGGTAGCGATCGATGCGACGCAGTCACGTCGCGAATTGATTTCGCTCGTATTTCAAAGTCGTGAAACGATGCTAAGCACGACACGGCCATTCCGCCCGCGACCGCTTCTCGTCTTCATTTCCTTCCCTTTCCCTGCACCTTCTTTACGCCGCGCGTCTTGGAAGGCACGTATTTGAGACGGACAAACACGCGGAAGCATCCAGGAAACGACCGGCGCTCGTGCTTAGTCCTGCGCGTCTCTTCATCACTCGCTATATGCCCTTTCTGCTACGAGTAGTTTGTCGAGCTTTGCTGTTTGCCTTGGGCTAAAGCGCGACGTGTTCCCGCACCTTCTCTACGTTGATCCAATATTGCGTTGACGATGCGCGAATTTAGCGCGACTAATCAACTTTTCCGATGCGATTTTAACCAATTTTAATGCTCTCCTTTCGGATTTTCCCAATTTCTCACGAGCGAAAGGTTTTTCACAGATCTTTCCTGACTTTCTTCAAAGTTCTGGACAGCTTCTTGAAAATTCTGATTGTTCTCAACGCGATCTTTCTCGAAGCGATGAAACGGAAAATGAAACGATAGAGTTCCGGCAATATTTTGATTCTTGGACGGAAATTGTTTAAGTTCTTCAAGAGAAAATTTTTTTTCAGTAAAAAATGCTTTCGTTACAAATTTATACGTCGTCGCACAGTATATTTCAATACAAGAAGAAAGTGATCGCGCAAGCAATATCTCCGTAATATGATTTTTCAAACATCGAAAAGGCTTTTCGATCTGCACATAGTAAAGCTTTCTCGTGTCGCATCCCTAGAGAATTAAGAATTTGATAAGGAACTGAAAGGTCGCAATTTTATTTATATTATGACAAGATATATTTGGCTATGCGGTGACTTCTTCAAAGCTTTAGTTGACTTCATCAAAAAAAAATGTGGGCAGAATTGAAATTATTCAGAAATTATTTTCGCGAAAATTGAATTTTGGAACATTTATAATTACTTTCGCGGAGAGTTTGATGAGAATTTTAATAACACACTGTTAATTCGAAATGTTGGTTTGCATTCATAATAATTCTTATACCACTGTGCGCAAACAATCGATCCTATTACTCATATTAATCATGAAATAACAAAGCTCATAATTACATAAAAAATTTACAACAATTTCGCGAACTTGTCTATTATTACGTGAGATGAGTGGCAAAAAGTTACGCGTGCAATTTTGTTCGATATTAGATTATCGATGTCAAGCGCGTTGCGGTTTTACAATTACGCTAAAACCTCCGGTGGTGCGCGGAAGGAGAGTAGTAATAATCCGGAATGAGAATTCGCCGGAAAGTTTGTTCATTCGCGTGAAAGTTGATGAACTGGCGCTAACGTAATTTATGTGACAGGATACGCAAACGCGCGAGCGCGGCAGGAGGATAAAGCGAATGTGACTCAAGTGGGTGTGAGCATATCCTGCTTGTCTTACTTCTGCCCGAGGCAAACAATAAAGCTCCAGCAAACTATTTGTAGACGCAAATCTCGTTTGGGAGAACTGAAATCTGTCTGGAATAGCTTACGGGCTAACTGCGGGCAGTTATGTTTTCGTTCCTTTTTTTGCGGCAACAAGAGTATGTTATTATAGAGAGTAGAAACTAGATTTGCCTGGGAAATAACTAAATCGTTACACCGCAGTGAGAAATTCCCGAAATTTTTCCCAGAAGCAAGTATTCTTCAGTAAAATAGGCAATCGCGCGCGCAATTGATTTGTGATCCGAAAGTTCCTTCGAGAGTTCTTGATTCGAAAGCGACATTATTATCTTTTAATAAATATTTAATACTTTTTTATTATTCTCGAAACAGAATTTATTTTAATATTATATTATAATGTCATTATTATCATTTAATTGTCATTGATATCATTAATAATAATATTATTAATGTCATTAATATTATATATTTGCGCACGCGCGCTTCTTATATTTATAGATAATAAAGTACATTATAAAAATTATATTTCCACATAAAAAAGATACATGGATAATAGAATATTTTATGTAATATTTATATTACATGAATATTTCTTTCCTGCAAAATATTTCATATAATTTCGCAAAAAATATTCATTTTACATACATATTTACGTACATAAAATATTAAGTTTTGATTTAAAATAATTTTTATCTAAAATAAAGTTTTTGTTTATAATATAACTATATTTGAAACAGAAGAAATGTCTACCCTTGTATAAAATAATGAAGAAACAAACTATTTAAATTTCGTTAATCTTTATCAATCCTGATAAAATGATTATCACACATCAGCAATCAAACTCAAAAAACATTTTATTCATAAGCAAGCCATATAAATACTGATCTCTTCATAAATTTATATTATCAGTCAATTATTCCTGTCTTTCGATAATTAATGTCACTGAGAGAAATCACATTTAAACTCGTACGCGTTGAAGTTTCGCGAGACATTTCTGTCGGCGAAGACATCTGAGAATAATGTGATAATAATGTGTATTATACCATGTTCATGCATTGGATAATATCAATTTCAGTAGGTATTAATGCAGGTGCGGCATCCATGCGACTGATGGCTTCCTAACCAACTGAAATTACACGCATATCAATCAATTAACGGCCGTTACCCTATGAAATTTCATTTATCGTACGCTTCGTACCGCGAAAATTCCGATCTATGATTATGGATGTAACGAATAAATTATAACAAGACAGTAAAATCGCATCCTTGTTGTAATGATTCAGCGCGCACATGGTTTTTGTTATTGAAATAATATGCGATATTGAACCGTAAAGCAGCGTCGTGTGCAAACAGCAACGAGGACGAAGTGACAGTTGTGCATGGAACAATGCGCCCGTCAAAATGATCGTTATACATAAGCGAATAAATTTCCAAATTTTTCCGATCGCTGCACTCATTCGCTGATACGCTGGCGCGATGCGCCGAGGCGACGATGCGCGAGAGATCGATAAAGCTTGCTTGCACGTTACTGAATTCAAAATAAGGCTGGCTGCGGCATTGTAATTTTGCAGCAACGTGTGTAAATTGTAAGAAGATTTGCGATTTGCAAAACGAACATAAAGAGCATTTTTCCCATTATCGAACGTTTCTAGTTGAAAAGCTTTTTCAAGATATGTGTACTTGACACTGACAGCCTCAATTGGACAGCCTGTCCATTTTTATATCGTCTTTAATCGAATCGCATAAAATGCCCTGTTATTGAATTTGTATTCCACTGTATCGTGACGATCGTACAAAATGCAGGCAAGTACATTGAAATCGTGCACGTCTATGCCAATTTGTACACGTACATTTTCCCAGTCGCCGCACTTGGTCGGACTTGGTTGGACAACATGGTCCAAAATGCAATGACGCGCAAACAGAATAACAACGGCACGCGGCGCAATACATATATTTTGAAATTGCAATCGAAATAATGAAATCGCACGTAGGACCGGAAACGACGAGTTTTAATTGATGGCACGTGACTGGCTCTATTCATCGCCGAAGCCAAACAGTATTGACCGAACGGAAACTCATAAACCAATACGAGACAGAAGTCGACTATCGCAATAACCGCAGGCTAGCGGGATAATCGATCCAGCTATTGTAAACCTTTTATGTTTGATACGAAAGAATAAAACAGCGGTTTTGCCATTTAACGGCGCATAATTAACGAGTGTCTTAATGATTTTAATGATGTAAAATAAAAAAAATACATTTAGACATTTAGTAACAATAATAAATAATCGAATCGTTTATTGATTTCTTCATCATTATTTATATTCACGGAATTATTCCGTATCAGTCTTGTGTCACGTAAAGAATTTTTTTTTATAACATTAAGTATGATACAGTTTAAAACTCGAAAATATACTTCTTTTCACTGTAAATTATCGATTTCATTAACTTGCCTATTGTTAAAATATATAATGTTTTCCTCGATTATTGCGTTCATGCCGTCGCCGCTTTTTAGCGGCATCGATATCCGTTATCCATATTATTAAAGCGAGCCTCGCAAAACGCGACTGCAACGTTAACTCCAATTCGCACACCGTCAGAATGCGGACTCGCGGAATACACGCTGCAATGCAATTGCGTTCTGCAGGTGCATGCGTGCTCGCGTCGCGAAAAATTGCGTTCAACGTGTCCGCCGCGCCGAGTGAATTCGGGAGAAATTAATGGTCGACGATAGACGACGCGGTTATCACTTTTTTTTCCCCTCCTGCTTCGGTGATCGGGATAACCGGGGATGCACGGAACCGTAAGCATCGATTGTATCGATTGCGGCGGCTCTCGCCGATATCAAAACATTTTATCATACAGCTTCATGAGATCTGACAACCCAATAAAGTGTTTCCTATCGAAAAAGGGACCGCTTGGAACACCGCTCCGTCGACGATCGGCGTCGAGCGTGATCGTCTCGCGTTGCTACGCATTTATTCTTTTTTCTATAACGCAAAATACGCTTTTAATTTCACCCCTCTTTGAGCGAAGTTGAGTGGATTATTGTGATTACCGCTTAACAGAATTTTATTCATGTGGCACGCGGTACACTGACACGATTTCAATCAGGTAAAATCCCTATTTGAGTTCAAAATTTTTAATTTTCGATTTATAAAAAAATGAAATTGTAATAGAATTTTTCCATGTATTTTTTCATTAAAAAAATGGATTATCCGCAATTGTAATTTTATTTTTAGGGAGTTAAATAAGAGAGATGATTTTTTAAAATAATCTTCTAAGAAAATTACTTCCAATTTAATGTCGAATTATAACGAACAATCGTGTATTTTCAAAGCAGTAGAAAGGAAAATTTTCCGACTCTGTCACTGGTTAATCCGACGTTATCAGGATTTGCTGGAAATTTGTTTAATTTAATTAAAATTGAATACGCTTCACTGTATTTCCTATCAAAGCGCTTACACCTTATTATGCCACGTCGAGATGAAAATGAGGTGGACGAGCTCACGCGTATTATCAGAAATCTCTTAGTTGGATGGAAGTTATGATAGTTGTTGCACCATGAATACACTCTAGTTATCCGGAGCTAATTGGAGCGTGCTTTTAATTAGCCCGAGTTCAACCGACAGGACGGGAATGGCAGTGTGGCTTTGCCTAATAGCATTTGACTCGAATGTGCATTGAAGCAATTTGAAGCTTCACATTCTTTGCGTGTATAATCGGTGAAGTTCGGTCGATGTCGTTCAATAGAATGTTACTCAAACTGCGTTATTTACGCTAAGTAATATACACTAATGAAATTTATGATATCGTCTTTGTAGCATTCAAATCTGGTTGTGATTAAGCATGGAAATATTTCGTGCTATTTTAAAATTTACGATTAAATTGTTTAAAAAATGTTTTCACTGCAATATATCGCTCGAACAATTTTGGTATAAAAAACAGATATCTCTGTACCGATGTTATTTATATTTCCAAGTAAATTAATTTCATCCGATTATTGCATTTCCCAATCGTATTTTAGCAGTCGTGCTGTTATCAAGAAGATATCATTTCACATTTGTAGAACGGTCTGTAATTAAAAAAGATTGCAAACGAAATTTAAATCAATTTCACAAATTTCCACAAATGTCGCGGTAAAACTTTTAAGCAAGCATTTTCTCCACAAAAATAAACGCATCTATATTTCTAAAAAGAGCTGCCATATATGTGCACACGATGATGCTGCGCTGCATTCGATGTCGTGTTCGGCCAATACAAGCGGCCGCATGAGATTGAACGGATTGCTTTCAGTTGAACATCTTGACGTCTTGGAAATTGGCAATCTCGCGTGAATAATGAAGAAACTGTGGCAATCGCATACACCGGTCAAGTGTCCGGCTGCGCTAGATTTAAATCTTGTCCGGGTTGGATGAATCGGTGGTTAGCCGTTGACTCTTGTAAATTCCCGTTCCGCGCTCGGCAAGGAAGTCGAAACTTTGATGCCTCTGAATTCACGATCCAACCCCCCTATCCGGATAATCGCGCCACGGAATTAGTTCGAAAAGATCTGTCATTTGTCCGGCCTGTCTCGGGCCGCCTCGTCTCTTTCTTGAAACGCGCGTTTAACTTCGCGATGAACGACGACGAATCCGCTTCACGGTCCGGTCTTAGAATTGGCCTGTTCATTAGCATTTAAAGCAAAATGGAAATGCGTCGTCAAACTGCTTGCAAGCGAGATCTTCACTTTTCTCGTCAGAAATGTTGGTAAGGAATCTGAATAACTCGCAGATGCTACTGTTAACTTGGCGAAAATAAAAGATCTTTGGACCACCGCTGCGATTAATGACGATTTTGAAGATCAGTCTGCTGATGTTTACCGAACATTTTCATTAAACGTAATATGTCATTAGTTTATCCGAGTATCTACACGGAAAAAATGATTTTGCTGATGGATCTAAAAATTCGCTAGATATAGATCTAAAAATAATTTTGTTGGACTATCAAAATAATTTCGGAACCTTAAAAACAATGAACAATGCTGCAAAAAAATTTTGATATTCTAGCAACTGGCGTTCTACATAGTTATTTTGACAGTTTAACAAAATTACTTTTCTGATCTGTATCTAGGTAAAATTTTAAATCTTTTAGCAAAATCGTTCTTTCCATGTAACGATACTCATAAACGTGAAATCCGCAAACGGACGCGCTACACGTATTTTCACTCATCGTAAATTTCGCCTTCGAGCGGATCTTTTTAAGTAAGTGTCCATTTACGGAATTCCGTTCCGAAAAATTCTCGTTATGAAGATAAATGCCCTCCTTTTAGCCTGACGTAATTGAAATAAATATTGCTCAGAGCGTGGATTCTGAAACAAATCTTGCTTTATGTCGCGGGATTCCACGGACGCGAATTTCTTCCATTCTGCCGGCCTGTTTGGCAAATAGAAATTTCTTTATGAAGTCGCCGGCTTAACCAATCTTCCACGTGGCAAGCGCCGCTCTCGCGCTGCCGGATAACGGGAAGAGGAACGGTTATGGTCCTTATCCTGCTTGCCGACTACCAGGCCGCGATCCGATTTGTTTAAATCTAAGAATGTCCACTGCCTCCTCAAGTCTCTTTATCTTATCTTCAGGGGATTCTAATGTAGATAATTTATCACAACATGCCTAAATGTTATTATCCTATTACAGAAAATTTATCGATATTTGTGGCAGGATTCGTTAAACTTGCAGTATCCTCATGTAACTTTATGCCATCCTCGATAATAAGTGAACTCTTTATTTCGTATAGATTTTAAGAACCTTAAATTTCTAGAGAATTAAATTCTGACGTCGTTGAATTTTTTTTAGCCCTTCTCTTTTATATGCGTAAAGAATCATAAGAAAGTGAATATATCGTTATAATCTTTTTTAACAATAAATTATTTTGCGCGTGATATTTCATAAAAAACATCTGAACATCTGATGGACAGCGTTTTTAATTTTAAATAGTTTTTCAATTTCATATTGCAATTGTGTGAATGTAACAGAGAAAAAAGAGAGAAGGAGAGAGAGAGAAAGAGAAAATTGAAAGCGAAAAAATATAAATCAAAAGTTACGTTTAAACGCTTTTCTGGGAAAAAAATCACGATACATATAATATTATTTATATTTGCAACAATAGATGTGATTGGCAATGTTTATTGTCGATAAATGTGAATAGATTCCTACCACATTTCGATGCATTGTTTTCTTTTTGCTTTCCACATGACGAGAATCTAAAAAAATTGGCATCGTGATATCTCTGTCCATTTATTTTATGTCCGATATTTTATATCTCTTCCAAATTTAATTTTTACAAACAAGAAATTATGATATTGTTTTAATTAAACGCTCTTAGGTTTTATTTTTTTTCGGTTTTATTCTCTTTCATACTTAAATAAAATTCTTTTATTTATAACTATTTACGAGAAGTTTAATTGTTGTAACTATTGACGAAAATTTTATTATTATTGTATATTGCATCCATTGTTCCTTTTCCTCTCCTGAAACCAAACTGTGTTTCCCGTAGCTTCTCCTTCGTTTCCTTTTCTCATTTAGAATGTTTGCATATATTTTGTATGTCGTATCCATTAAGGTAATCCCTCTGTAATTTTTAAGCTCGTTTCTCTCTCTTCTCTTTTATAAATCGGGTTGATCACTCCTTTATTCCAATCTCCTGGTACGCCAAAATTTTATTATTGTAGTACATGTCATGCGTGTTAGCCTGTTAAACTCAATTAATCTGAGTGTTATGGAACTGCAAATCACAATTAATTAAGCGCGAAAAATTAATTGGATAATGCGCGATAATAAACATCTGTATTTTATGTCAAGAAAATTCGCGTTGACCGTGGCATGCTCCGTAATGACTCGTAATAATGCTCCGTAATGACTCGTAATAACGCCAAGCTGTTTGCAGCAATCGCTGTAAATTGGTTGTTTGTAATCGGCCTGATATTGACAGTTTAGCGAGCAACGGATAATTTATGATTGTGAAGTACAACTCGATTTGTACACAATAGTAGGCTCCCGTACATGATATTGCACAAAAGAATTTTGTAAAAATCTAACTGCCCTTTTGTAGGCCTAGACAATTGTTTCTCACATTTTTAACAAATCTAATTATTTTATCTTACTAATTATATTATTACAATATTTAACACTTATTACTAAATTTATTTAAAAAATTTTGAAACAATTTAATAAGCGAATAATATTTTACGACATAACAGACAGACGCGATTAGCAAAACATGTGTTAGTTCTTGCGGCTCGCTGCTGCAGAATTTTCCTAAAAAAGTTCCAGCTGGCCAAGCCACTGTCGTTTTAGCCATATTTCTGACCACTGCAGTCGCCACGGGAACTTACCTTCCTAGTATGACTACACCTCGGTTGCCAAATAAAATAATAAAACCTTTCGAGTACGAGATAGCCTGATTTATGGCACTAAGAGCAAAGGTTATCCACCGGAGCAGGGGATTCAGTGATTCATTGGCCAAGCGGATTGGAGAAGAGTTAAGAGAAATATGAGACAGAGAGGCAGAAATCTTGATGCTGGATTCTTCCTTCCCTTTCTCATTAATTCCCGCGTTAAGTGAAAATTAGTAATTAATGACGCTCATTATATACACGTTCATACATGTATAGCTTTTTTACTTGTCTGATTAAAGGAAGACGTTTCTAATCGTAATTAATCTTATTCTGCGTAAATCTCTTATATTTTAAACATGACGATTGTAATTTTAATTGAAAAATATAATATTAAATTATATATTTTTAAATAGTTATTTTATATGTAATATTACATTTACCTAATTTATCGTTAAATACATTAGAAACATATAAATTAAAAGATTTCTTTCGTGTAATTCATTTTTTATTAAAATGATAATTAGTTTATTCAGTATATAATATATGAATTGAGAAACATTAAAAAGTGCTCTGGCAAATTATTAATGTTTGAAAATTTTGTTTTTTCATATTAAAGTTCCGGATAAAACAATTTCTACAAATTTTAAATTTGGCAAATTTAATTTTTCATGTTACTAACATCCTTGAAATATATATTCCTTTTTTTTATCGACAAAAGTCGTTGGCTCTCCGAATTGCGCAATTAGGCACGTCCATATTCATCAGCGGCTGTTTCTTCATCACGGTTTGATGTAGATCTTTCTTATTACACCGTTACATCAGCGGCTCACATACATCTAAGCGCTCCACGTTTTTCACCGTGGACGAGACTGAAAAAGTCTCGCCTCCGCGAGGTTGTTACCTCTTTCGAGAGGGTGAGGTAAGAAGGGAAGGAAAACGAACGAGAAGAGGGAGAGGAAGCGCGTTGCCGGTGGTCGACGTGCGATCAGTATGCATCTGTGGTTTCCACGTTGGTGTAACAAGCTTCTTCTTATCCGGCCGCGATCTCGTCTCACTCGTTCCCATCACGTGAGAGTCGATCTCTCGCTCTTCCTCACGGTCTGCGTACCTTACTTATATCGCGCTTCTTGTGTAACGTCTACATTTTCTCCGTTGAAGCTCGTCGAGTCGCGGTGAGTCTAAAGGGGGAGTTAACCAGATATGCCCTCCGCTTATCTCTCGGCGGCTGCTCTCGCTTGTTGGAACCACCTACTTCTTTCTCTCGACCTCCGACGCCTAAACTGCCCCCTATTTCCTTTTTCTTTCTTTGCTCTCCTGCCTCTGCCGAGCGTTGATTGTGACCGAGCTTTTTGTGCGGCTTTGCCGGAGTTAACTCGGTCGTTTAGCGGCGCGGAAAAGGAAGGAGACGGCTGACAGGTGTGGGGGTTGATGTCGGTGGCGACGGAAGCGACGGGAGATGCAACGATGCACGTCCGGAGTGGTGTCGAAACAAAAGCCGCCGTAGGTAATTTTACTTTGAATGGTGTACAGGGGTATGGGCAACGCGACGACGCGAACAGGTTGTCTTCGACAATAGAGAGGCGTTTGACAATTCGCTTGAAAATGAACAGGAGGTATTATCTGGGAACCGCTCGAGAAGATTGCCAACAAGCTCTTAAACTTGCGATGCAATGATAAGTCGTGTGCTTCGCGTTCGAAACGTTAACTTCAAAGTATTTTTAATTTTTGTATAACGAGATAAAATAAATTATTTATTTATAATTATTATAATTATATGTAATTATATAATCCTTTTAATTTAATTATAACTATTATAATTAAATTATAATAAAATAATAAGATCAATATAATCGTGTAAAAAGAATTATTAAAATGCATATACAATATTGAACTTAAATTTTTGCAGACGAGATTAAGTTGAACAGACCTTGAAGAACACAAATTTGTTGTTCGCGCGACATTGCGTAAAAATCGTTTTTAAAAGCGAAAGGAAGTCTTAGAAAAACCTGCGCTCATTTCACTAATAAGATAAAATAATAACTGTCGCGGACTCTAGAGCTTCTGTACTTCTTTTGATATCTTCTTTGATGTGTGCGTACATGCATATAGCTAATTGCGCGCGCGCGCGCGCGTGTGTGTTATAATGTAGATTAATAAACAATAAAATTTAGAAGAACACACGTTCGAATCTATTGTAACTTCACACATAAAATATAGTATTTATAATTATATAATTTCATAATTTATATTTTAAATCATGATAGAACATTTTAATGTTCTTCAAGCAATTGGATTTTGAATCTGCTTTTCGAATTTTCACAAGCGCATCTTAAATCTTACTTTCTCTTATCTTTAGCAATATTCCGGGATAATTTCATAGATGTGTAGTACGGGCGCTACAGCGTTAATTCGAGTTGTTTCGTTGATATCCGATATGAGCACGGCCAATAACATTTTTGCAAGCAATTAGACCGTTCCGGAATTGCTCGTAATCCCATTATAGCATCCAAAATTCTGATAAACAATAAATGTAAAAAATTCCATTATAGAGTCATAGTCTTGAATGCTGAATGTTCGAGAATTGGATAGCCGATGGCACTGTTTCCCGCGAAAAACTTTAAGTTTTCTACAATGCAGCGATGGCAAGGGATGAAATATAGAAGTAATTTATCGGGTCAAGATGCTTTTCTCGAGTGCTTTTAAGTAAGTGAGTCTTGCAATCCGCTTTTAAAGTGTATATTACATTCGAATATTACGCGCGCTGCCTTATTGTGCCGCCTCGGGAAGTTTAACGGCTGTAACGGAAGTAATTAGAGAACTCTTTTCCTCGTGGACCTAAACCCGGACATTTCCTCATGAATTGTAAATGTGGCCAAGTTTTTTAATCTTAGTATCGTATCTGGAATTTCAGATTGTCTATTTACAATTCGCTCTATCCGCTGTAGATGCGACGGAATGGAGTTTCGATTATCTCAAAAATGGAACACTGAAGAATTTATTCGGATTTATACAGTTTCCATCTGTTTTTTTAGAAATAAATCTTGAATGAAATTATATTACGAGTTATCACCTTAAAATAAATTATCTTTTGCATCTTTTAAAAAAGTAATAAAAGTATTTATAAAAACAGAAACTAACAGATTTAAAAGCGTGATATCGATACGAAAATGATGTCAAATGCTCGCTGAATAAAAGATTATTTTCTTTCATCTTTTCCATCACAGCGAAATAGCGAATATTTCCTAGCATATTTTCCAGGAAAAAGGGCAAATATACACTTTCCGAGGAAATGTTAACTTTATCCTTTCGGATGGTCGTTCGGACAAAAGATCGCGCTTTTCTCTCCGACCCGTCGGAGCGTTCCCTCGGTTTTGTTATACATGCAAATAATCCTTCGGTGTTCCTGAAACACCAGTCCCCCGGGAGAATGAGATTGGAGAGTGTGAAAAATAATAATAACCGTAAAGACACGCTCAAGACACAGCGCAGAAATTCCCGGAACGGTGCCATCTTATTTGAATTATTAGCGGCGATTTCGAAGGGACGTTTTGCACAAACAGAGTTTTCGCATATTGCGCGAAATGTTTCTTTCACTTGTTGTAAATATCGCATATTTTGCTTGAAGATATCGAAGAAAAGTCATCGTTCGTAGAGAGAGACGAATACGTTTCAATTCAGTGATGTGAATCATTTACATGTTTGTGGAAATTCGTTGCGAGATCACGTGTCTGGAAAATCGATTTGTTTATTCAGATTTTAACGCAAGAATGGAAGCAATCACAGAAAAATACAATCTAAATAAAGGGAAAGACTTGCGTATTAATCGTATCGCGATCCATTTTGTATATATAATAATATAAACTATTAATTAAATTAGAAAAAGATTGTTTTTTTAATAAAATTTTATAAGGGAAACAAAATTATTGTTTTTTTTTGTATAAACTATAGTATTTTAATATACTTTGTATGTTATGATTAGATAAGAATGTATTTGTTTCCGTCTTGAAAGAGAGTAATCTCAAAAAGATTTAAGCTCCCTCTTAATCCTCCCCCCCGAAACCCGATAAAAAATCAAGAAATAACGTTTTAAAAAATTAAAGATACAAGAACCTCCTGAGCGAGCAAAGGCAACAACTTAAGGATTGAAAATAGCGGTCTGTCAATGACGTAGATTGAAAAATTTAAAGACTTAGAGAAATACAATGAAATTAATAAAGAAAATTAATGTGGAATAATTAACAAATCTCGATGAATCAGCTCGATGAGTCACGAAAACTCGATTAAATACATGCGCTGTGCGACTTCTTCGCAAGTTCGCACGGTGCTTCATTGGCACGCCATTCAACGTATTCACGCCTACACGCATGTGCGTGATACGAAACGCGATTACGAGCGGTCCGTCGTCGCGACGCGGTAACGGGTAGGAGTTTCACGAAGTCGTCGTCGTCGTCGTTGCGACGACATTCTGATCTGCATCTAAATTGGAAAAAAAAGCGTTAAGCTTCACGCGTCGTGAACACGCTGCGGCCGCGGCCGCGAATTTTTACATGCATAGAATGTGTGATAATTCTGTTACATGTCATCAGACGAGAGAGTAGCGAGTTTCCTCCCTCGAATTTCCTCTTTCGCATATAGATTCATTATTCTGACATAATAAATGATAAAAATAAAAAAAAATTTTTTTTCTCTGTTTCATAACGAATAATTATCTAGAAAATAGATAAAAGCATTATCGTTTTATATTACACTTATACGTTTTTGATTACAGCGAGTAACGTTTCGTAAATTGGAGAGTAATAACTTGTTTATAAAGATTACAATATGTATTAGATATAATGTGTATGTTATCTAAATATGTATCACATTGGTGAAATTTATAACTAAGAAATTTGAATAGAATGTTCTACAATTTAAATGTAAATATAATTTCTTTTTTCATATGAATTACGAGAAAATTGTATATCATAATTTAATACAACCGAATTGACTAGAGAAATATGTGCACAAAAGTACGAACTCGAACCCTGAATTTCCATTTTCCGATATCGTAATATCTGAGTATTTTATGTAGATTTTACGATAGAATACCCATACACACGTGCAACCGCGTTCTTTACTAATATGTATTTCAGATCAGAGCTATGTGGTAATAAAATTAAAATAATTCTGCATCGAGTTTTTTTATCGCTATTTTTTTACATAATCGACGATTTATTTCACGATTTATTTATCCACGTCTAGTACAAACTCGTTAGGTATAACGAAAGAGAAAGACTTTTCCGTTTGATATATTTTTAACTTTATCGTTGCTTCGAAAAGAGCAATGTTTGTTACCTTGGTAACAATGTGGCTGTTGTTACTCGCCTATGCGGCATTACTCGCGACGTGGCAACGCATACGTTGTTCCGAATAGCTTTTAGCTGATTTTATCGCGCCATAAAGCATTCGGTGATGTTGACGCACAGGCATCGAAGCTAGGTGTACTAATGTATGCAACGTGATGACAAATTGTTTTACATCTTTCATTGAGATTTTGTCAATCTTTCAAAGGCGCAATGTAACTTGCCATCTCGTGCAAAATTATAGCCAATAAAACACTATTGCGGAATAAAAGCGCAGTACCTCCGTATATACTTGTTATTTACTTTACGAATACGGAAACTAATCGTAAAATACGATTTTGCCGTAAATACCAATTTTGAGATGTCGAATCTTTTTCCTTTATCAAGATATACTTTCTATACACGAGAAATCGTTATATACGCAAATATATCGAAGAAACATTAAACTATAAAACTATTGATTCACAAATCCCAATCGCATTACAAACCTCACATCTTACGTTACGCATTTAATTATAAAATCGAGACTCGCAAGCGTTTATTATCTTCCCGGATACGTGTAGTGCATGCGTTTCCACAAACAGAAGATTCATGTGTGCTTACCTGGATGATCCTCGATTTATTGAGGATCGTGTTTCCCGACGGCTGATAGCGTTCCATGTCCCTCAGGATACTACGTACGCCAACGTCGTCCGCGTCGACCAAACGAAAGGCAGTGATATTGACAAAATTGTACTTGAAGTCCTCGAGATCGAAGGTTTCGATATCCTGCGGACAAGCGAGCGAGCGAATCGAGTCGCGGACCAAGTGGATCTTTACTGTGCGTTTCAATATCCCTAGGGTACTTACGAAAGTCGTGAAGAGGTAGTGGTACTTGTAATCATTCATTTGCAGCTGCAGGATCTGCAATATATGCGAAACGATACGGTCAGTCGCGATCGCTTTCGTGAAATTGAATATGTACATAATGTACGAGTCGGAACTTAAAATTAGAGCAAATTTACTTTTCAACTTATTTGTTTACGTATATAGAAAGCACAGTTTTGTTAAAGAATTTAAAAATTTAGCTAGATGCAGATCTGAAAATAATTTCATTGGACTTATTTTCAAAATAATTAAAACGCTTAAGCTTAGTAATAATGCTACAAAAAATTTTAACATTCTAGCAATCAGTTCAGAATGTCCTACATAATTATTTTGATGGTCTAAACAAAATTATTTTCAGATCTGTATCTAGTTAAATTTTTAGATTCTTCAAAATCGTTCTTTTATGTATGAATTTTTAGAATAATTTAACTTTCTCAATGAAAATTTATCTAAACGTCTTTTCCCGTAATTTTTTAATATGTTCATATTTTTATAATTAACTAGCAAATTTTTTTCTAAGTCGATAATAATTGTAAAATATTTGAAAAATAAATGATGTACGTGTATAATTCATATGCATGAAAATATGTAACAGCAAAGTTGAATGTAATGATTATTGTTAATTAAGATAATAATACGCGCTTATTAGCACTTTGATACGCACAAAAAACAGCGTCCAACTCTTACTCGCCCTTGTGATTATTATTAAAATATGTAAGGTGAGAGTGCATAATTTACCATTCGTAGAAAATGATGCATGTGCTCGGGTTTTGTGTCCACTATGATATTTCGAATTTCCTTGCTCTTCATTTCGGAGAGGACCTGCCTGTACGAGTTGGGGTCTGCCTGCCGGAGATTGACTTCGATATCACGGATTTTCGGTGACCTCACTAGCTCCCGGAGCTTCATCAATCCTTGAAAACCGAGACAGAGTATAAAAAGTTACATGTACCGATGACGGATGTAAAAGTTAATTTCTGAAGATTTGTTCGCGATGTCAACGCGAGCGAATCGTTTGTTTCGCGATCTCCGCAGGAATTATCAGGTCGGTCGCTTAATGGCACGGAAACCCGTGAATCGCGCTATCCGACGAAATCAATACTCTCCAGCGCCTAAGTAATCAAGGTATCTGACTTGCAGGTCTTCCGGGGAGACACAGGCTCTGTTCTCTTGCAAGTTACCGGCGGGAACTTTGGCTCTTGAGATTCCGACGCGTGCCGGAGACGGGCGGCAACGTTTCGGCCTGTCAATTTCCTTCGAGCACGGAGTGCCGAAGTCGGGATAATCTTTCACGGTAAACTCCATGCAAACGATCCGCTGACTGATGCGTTTAGGTTTACTTGAGAATATTGACGTTTAAGCATATCTACATATCGAATCATCTCATGCTGAAGAATTTACGTCATTTATGTTAACACAATTTTATTTTTTTTCATTTAGTCTTCTGATAATATAAAAAAATAAAATCACACATGATCTCTATCAGTAACGTTAATTCGATTGATTGGCAATTATTAATTTGGTCTCTATTTGTAACGTTAATTCGACTGATTAGCAATTGTTAATCTGACTTGAGGTAGAAACTGTGGGTGCTTTTCAACTACGTACACAGGCGACACTGTGTAACACAGTGTCCACTAGTATAAATGAGACACTCTGATATATCTCTTTTTCACACTAGTGGACACTGTGTTACACAGTGTCGCCTGTGTAGTTGGAAAGCACCCTGTATGTATTCTGTGTTCGCATTTCTTCTGTTTTGTAAAAAAATTGCAACGGATTAAACATGAAAAAATACAAATTCGATACGATTGTTAGATCGCTTTTTAAGAAAAAAGAAAAGAAAAGAAAAAGAAAAAAATAAACACGTAATTTGTTATGCAATCTAGTACGCTCAAGTGTTGCAGTAATTAATCCAGGAGCGAATAAGAAACCGAGTTTAATTGAAGCCGTGTCGAGCGGTAACTCGAGTAAGACCAATGTTCTCATGTAAGCAGATTTTGTATCCTAGGAGACAACATCGAACAACTATCTTGGGAGATACTATGAATAACCGCTGCAATAGCACGAAGTTAAGCATGTTTCGTCGGTGCACCAATACTGTGACGACTGAATGTAGTATCTTTGTATAGCTTCAAAAGTCATGAAGAAAACAGTACTGTGACAAGAGGATTATTTGTGTGTAATAACATAATACGCAATAAATCCAACATGTAACATATAATCTACTTTATAAATTTATAATATTATATAATTTATTGATATCGACGTGCTTTTAATTATTTTTCTCTTCAATTTAATTGTAAATCACTGTATTCGATAAAACCCTCAAGCGTGTTATTTTTCACAAAATTCTGTGCATAATTATCAAAAAAGAATAATTGTAAATTAGAAGCACTTTGTGCGGCGCGATAACGAAAGATAGTTTAAAGAGATAATTAAATTGTTGAGCGTTACAGCTTGAATTGAAAATAATAAGTAGAATATTTCTCGCGGTTTGTGGTGCGACTCGTTGCAGCTTAAATTATGAACACTCTGTGTACACCAAGAACGAACTTTCATGGGAATCGTTTGAAACGGCGGTTTTAATTAAAATAGCATTTCGAGCGTTTTACTGCTTTTCACAATTTTGCAGGTGACATACGAGATAGTAAGATAGAAAGAGAGAGAGAGAGAAACAGAAAACGGCATCTTTTATTGAAATTGACATGCGAGAAGCCATAAAGCGCAACGTATTATCGCGATTGTGTTTCAAGGCGTTACAACAGAGTGTACATCCATCAAAGTGAAATGATAGATTACGATTCTTCGTCGTTTACGATTTTTTGACGTAAGAGAGCTGCACTGTTTACAGACTACTAACCAGGAAATTGGCATTGCCCGACTTAACGTACGTTGTGTTTAAGGGATACGCAGAGAAGATTGCGTTTCTGGGGAGCGAGACGTGACGTGGAATGAGCGCGATGCGACGCAATTTCTCACTGCGATCCGTGTCGCGGTTTTAGACTTAACGGCACGATATTATCCTGGCTTTCGACGGCGAGCACTGAGAAATGTTTCCGCAATGTTTTGCATGCTTATATATAATAAAACTCATAATAGACATCCGTCATAATCTTTTTGTGTTTAAAAATGATGGCGACAAAAATAGTTAAAAACAAATAAAAATAGAGAACTAAGTATCGTCGATGTCGCACAAATCTTGGGAGAGACTCTACCGAGATAATTGATTGCATCACGAGACGCGAGACGAGAAAAAAATTGCGAACTGGACCGAAGTAGCGGCGGCTACTTGACGACGACAATAATTTCTCCGAGGAGTCGGAGAACTGCGCGAAATTGTTCGTGTCTATTCCCAATGGAAGACAGATTATCATATTGGCCTTTATACACTAATGACGACCACTTACGATCCGCGCTCGAAATGTCGATATGCGAAATATTACGCTGAGTCGGCGCGCGCGAAAGGAAGCTGTCAACGATTACTTGCCTCCTCCTTTTTCGCTTCTCGCCTCGAGTGGATCGCGCGGTGACAGACGATCGAAATAATTGGATCGCCGGCTGTCTTAAACATGCGCATTTCAAGAGGACGGCCGAATGAATATTGGAAGCGCGAGCGAGCGACGGCAGCTGAGAGATTCGATTTAGAAGTACTTTGAGAAATAGCGCGTTAGAATATAAATGCGTTTTTGGCTATGTAAAGAAGATACTTGATGACGCTTTTAATAATATTCCGAGAAAGTAGAAGGGACAACTTTTCTTGCGGACTCGCAATTATATTCCGACAAAAAACGAAGAAAATATAGCAATTGCTTTTGTGAAAAAGTTTTCTTACAAAAAGTTGCAGTTAATTCTTCCAAATTTACTGGGATCTTATACATGATATTCTAAAGGAGTGATATCTCCTAAGAATCTCAACATTTTTTTTTAGTAAAAATTTCATAATAGGATCAGAAAAGAAAAAAAGAAAAGAAAGATCAACGTACTGTAATATGGAGAATAAATGAATTTTTACTAATATTTTAGTTATATGTTCAAATTTCCAAATTGTTATTTTGCTGTAGTAATAAAAGATATGAATAAAGAAAGCTAATTCTTTGTAAATATATCAATTTCAAATCCAATCGATTTTTATTTTTTCACAAAAGCAATAATAGAGAGTGAAAATCAGACTGCAAGAAAAAAAACAAGAAACAAATTCGCTTTTGACTCACCTCTCCCTGGCAATTAAATAGTTTTAAACTATAGCGTATTAAAAAAAAAGAAAAAATTGTAGCACATCTCTAAAAAAAAATTGTAATGTTGAGAATGTTTAAACGGTGAGAATATTGAAATACATACACACTAAAATATAGTTTAAAAGTGAAATGAAACAAATAATTAAAGAAATATAAAAATTGAAAATATCTCTTCAGTTATTCGATAATTTACTGAAAATATGTAAAATGCAGTTTCAAATCTGTATGCAAATAATTTGAATTATTTCATTAAATTATTTCATTTGCATCCATTTTTTACATAGACAATTTGTGTATTCTTATTTTTACTTTTGCAATCTTCCTGAATAAAATAAAATGGATGCAACAATAAATTTGTTTCAAGACAACGCGCATAGTTACATTTTACGACAATGATTTGTTCTTTCTAATTCATCGACCATCACCGGTTAAACAAGTTTCTCTTAAAACGACAACGTTACGAGATAGACTTTCATTAACTGCAAGGATCGTGAAAAGGCTTGTTTTGAGAGAAGATTTGCTCGTCCCATCGAGACTGGTCGCTCGTGCGGAAAGACGATATATCGTAGAACTTCGACGATCGCCGAGTTATTCGAAAAGTTTACGAAGACTTTCGCTGCGTCTGGGAATGAATTCCCACTCTTGAGTCCCTCCGCATCGTCATGGTTTAGCTATCGTGTAAAACATACGCACTCGACTGGACACTGTTATACGGGTCGGTCATAAAATTCTCATTATGACAGGGAGAAATTCTTCCTCGCGTATACAAGGATGCGCCACGCGGCGGGATATCCATATTTTGCGGAGACCTCTCAGCAAAATATGGCAGTGACCGCGTGTAATTTTCATGAATGCACGCTCCTTGCGTATTCTTTGAATTTCCTCGTAATTACCATATTATTATACTCAGATTCTGTGAATATCATCGAGGTTCAGGAGCAAAATCATTATCACGTAGCTACGAAATTAGAGAAGGACGAGTCTATTTGCCGAAATTTGAAAATACGTGAGAGAAATTATCGATTTCTTAATAATATTCAAGATACGTGACAGAAATGACTGGTAACAATAGCTACTCAACGACATTATTTAGAATACGTGACTGAAATGATTGACGATTTAAGATGTGCGGAGCACAGATCACGTACTCCTTAAAATTTATAATGCATGATAAAAATGATAAGCTTCCGTAATCAGAAGAAATCAAAATATCAGACTCTGGAGGAAACATATGTGCATATATTGCATTATGAAATTTTGTATTAAATGTATCTCATGTATCACGAAAAGAATGATTTTGCTGGGGGATCTAAAATTTTGTTGGATATAGATAAAAAAATAATTTTGCTAGATCATCAAAATAAATTTTGTTGAAACCTTAAAAATAATGAGCAGTGCATAGTTGCAAAAAATTTTGATATTCTAGCAATTGGTTTCGTTCTACATAATTATTTCGATAGTTCAACAAAATTACTTTTCTGATTTCTATCCAATTAAAATTTTAGATCTTTCAGCAAAACCGTGTATACATTGCATCTCATGTGTAACTTTATAAAAAAAGATAAGTTTTGTAATGTATGAGTTACGATAACGTTTAGTGGAAAAACAAATTTTATATTTTCCGCTTGATCTTTTCTTATGTTTTTAAAGATAAAAAAAATAGTTAAGGATCACGATTCGGTATTCAATATGGATATTCGTAAAGAAGCTAAGCGCAAGGTTTGAAGCTTTCTGTCGTATAGATTTTGCAGATCCTCAGAATACTGCTGGGCTGTCACTTTCAGAGGTTATAAAAATACAAGGCCGCATCGCCTGGTTGTGACGGATCTCGTGTAAAAAGGATTTGACGTTTCATGCTTGAACTAGCGAACTTTACGAGGCGAGCGTACTACAGAATAAGAAGAAAGTGTCTAGGCGGAAAATCGCAGATAAAATGTCGAAGATAAGAAATATATGCATGCGTATGACATTAAAAGTTTCGTACTTTTGTTAAAAAGATAGTTTAAAAAATATTAACAATATAGTTTTGCAAACTATTACCATTTCTGGAGTTGAAAAAAATATATGTTCTGAGCGATTTCATTTTAAGTCTCGTGATATTCGACAAAATTCGTGAGATGCAAAAATTTCTCAGTAAAAATGCCGTAAAAAAAAAAATACGCAAGCCGGAGGTCTTGTTTTTTTTTTGTTCACCATTTTCTGCATCGAAATATAAAAATGCAGGGTCGTGAGTTCAGCGGGACGATTCGTCCTTCCGCCAGCGACTCCATTATTCTGAAGGGTTCCGTGAGGAATGCGGATCGTGAGGAACGACGAGATGGAAGGGAGAGAGGAATAACGTAAGAGGGCGGGGACGCGGAGATGGTTGTTCGATGGAGTCTTGGAAGTTCTACAATGGACTGTGATGGGCCAGGTTGAAGGTTCATTGGCGATTCTCGGGACGTAAGGACACGGAATCAGGTTGGCGGGAGCTCGAAACCGTTTCGGTCACTCGACGTGCTCCTTTTTCGGGTGGAGAGAAAGCGGAAAGTACCATCACCTCACGGTGAATTTCCCACTCTTGGTACTTCCCTCGAGATGAATGAAGGTCGATTTTATTATACCGCGGATTGAAAAACCGAACGTCGAATTAACTGGTGAAACATTAATCCACGTGGCGTAACTTCGATAGTCTGGATGTAATTACGACGTCGGAATCTCGCTGCCGATTTTCCGCTGAATAATGTCTGACGAGCTAGAGCACGTAACTCACTTCATATAAAGACGGGTGCGCGTGAAAGAATTTTCGCTTAATATCCCGTCGTATTATTCGCACGATATTACGTCGTTATTCCAATCGGAAAACTCTTTCTCAGCGTGACGTAAACTTAAAATGTTTCTATTGTTGCTATTTTCGCCACGCAATTGAACGCTTAATGTGGTTGTCTGATCACTTAAGTAATGTGACATACATGGAAAGTTTTGCTAAAAATTTAGCTAGATACAGATCTGAAAATAATTTTGTCAGCCTATCAAAATAATTATGTAGGAAATTAAGCCCAAAAGTTGCTACACGAAAAAAATGATTTTGCTGAGAAATCTATGCGGAAAAAACGGTTTTGCTAAAAGATCTAAAATTTGAACTGGATACAGATCAGAAAAGTAATTTTGTTGAACTATCAAAATAATTGTGTAGAACGCTCAAACCAGTTGCTAGAATAAAATTTTGTGTAGCATTGCTCATTATTTTTAAGGTTTCAACAAAATTATTTTAATGGTCCAATAAAGTTATTTTCAGATAAAGTTTTAGATCAGCAAAATCGTTCTTTCCGTGTAAAATTTTGAATATCTGAAAATAATTTTGTTGGACCATCAAAATAATTTTGTTAAAATCTTAAAAATAATAAGCAATGCTGCAAAAAATGTTGATATTCTAGCAACTATTTAGAGCGTCCTACATAATTATTTTGAGTTCAATAAAATTATTTTCACATCTATAACTGGCTAACTAAACTAAATTTTTTGATATCTCAGCAAAATTGTTTCCGTGTAAGAATGATATAGTATAACATTTATCAGCTTTAGTTGATAAATGCAGCGAGAAGTATCATCGTCAGAGAAACGATAATACTTCTCGCTGCATTTATCAGCTAAAGCATAAAAATAGATTCACGTCAGAGTAATGATTTCAAGTGGCATCGGTGCGAGAGGGTTGATAAGTCGTGTGTCTTGCAGGTGCAAAACAGTCCAGCTCGCGCACTCACGATTTCTCCAGCTCGCCATTAACATCGCATATCTATATACGGAGGAAACTTGGCGTTGATATTACAGCGTGCCACGGACACAGGACTTCATTGTAAAGTCTATTCGCTATATCTGTCAGCGAGTTATGCGGAGCGCGTTTATTGTATGGCGGAAGGTTTCTAATGCGGCGGCATGATTTTGCTCGTTCTGCATTAATGCGCGATATCTCCCTCATGCGCGAGCAGGAGCAAAACTCAAGTAGATTCGCGAAGATAAATACCGTCCTCACGGTTGGATGAACGACGATGTTTGTGACGATGCTTTAGACACGTGTTAAATGCGATTAAACATTAAAATAACATTCTTGTGCTCATTTAGGAGAGACTAGGTTATTACAGTTTTTGTTTAATGATTTTTAGAAAAAAATGGATGTAAGATTTTGAAACATTGTATACGTTAAAATATACTTACATTCCTTAAGTATTAAAAAAATATATATTATTCTTAAATATATCATCGTACGAATAAATTATTTAATTTTAATTAAAACTGAAAATGTGACAATTCCATATTCTGTTGTTGATTGTCACACGTTCCAAGTTGGAGATCACATATTTAGGACTTTTTCAATAATCATTTAATGCACGATAATTAATATTAAATTCTAATGCGGCTTGTTGGATAGATAAATTATGTATTTTTATTGCTCTAACGTCTTCCAAAATAATATTAGGCGGAATTTTACCTCTAATTATCTTCCTTTCTTATTTTTGTTTTATCATAGTTACAATTTAACTTCACATAACTTCTGAACGACCATTGTCGCCAGATGGAACACGTGGCTTTCTCGAAGAATAGATAAAAAAACTTATTTAGGACAATCTACTCCACATGGCTGTTTTTTTAGTAAGAGATTATATTCATAAATTTTGTTATAATAATAATTATTCAATCAGCCACTTATTTAAGACATGCCATTTTCTACGATTGCGATTGATAATGTCAAAAATGAACAAAAAAGACAAAATAAAACATCAGAAAAATTTACTCACCAACTTCATTTTCTTAAAATTTGTTGTAAAGTAATACATGCGATGCTTTTGGCGCAAACCATTTTACATAAATTAATATTACGTCAGCAATCTACAATATAAAAAAGAGAATTTTCTGGCATATATTGATTGAGTTATAAGCTTTTTGACAATCAACCCTGTATGACAACATACCCCGGTCTCCCCTATGTCCCAAAACAGGATGCCCGGGAATGTTCGGGAACGACTCTCTTATACGTCGAAATATTACGGTATTCTCTGTACGTGTTCTATTCAGAATTCCATTTTCGTTTGAAATTGCAGACGAGGCGAAGATATTTGAACTTTTTGAGAAAGATCTGAATTGACATTCCGCGGCCGTCTAAAGGCATACAGGGAATAACGATTACGGAATTCTTCGGGCACCAATAATCCAGTATAGAAGAGTGAGAAAGGGAGCATTCGAAGCATTCGTAATACTATGAAATAGAATTAAATAAAATTAAACGTGTTTCATAATATTTTATCTAATTATGCGCGCAACTGATGCACCTTGAATTCGCGCACGAGTTAAATTACAGGGCGAAAAGCAAGGTACGCATGCGTTGCTTGATTAGATAGGATGCAGCGATTCGCGAAACGCGTAAAGTGGATGGCGGGTTGTTACTGGTCGGGAAAGTTTCCGCGTCGTCGCGGGAACTCCACGAGACGGAAAACGAGTAAAGTAATCGCGAATCGATGCCAGCGGGTCTCTAAACTACTTGAAAGTTGAAAGAGATCTAATGCTACGCTGTCTGGCTCTCAAGATAGCCGTGGAATTCGCGGTGGCACTTGCTCGCCGATTGAATGAGTCAATTACGCAAACTGCCCAACATTTATCTCTCGTCATAAAAAATGGCTAAGTGATTTAAATCAGGGGATGAATGACCCTCCGAAACTTTCGATCCGTTAATCTTCTTATATTCTTCTTATATGATACCAAATGCAACATATGGGTCACAGTCAATCCACGATTTTGCAACGATGTAACAGGGGATGGTTGACTTGAGAGATTTCGTGTAAAGCTGTAAAGTCGACTGAGTTAGACTCAAACGACATGTCACGTCGCATCACCGCGACGATGTTCGATCTCGTAGGTAAGACGAAATTCAGCTGAACGAATCGTGAGCTCGTAACGGCAAACATGCTCGAGACGTGTACGATTTCGCCGACTCGGATCCCTTACACCTTCGCGGGTACATAGCACGCCGGAATTGAAAGTGTAGGAAACACGGAGATCCTGGAGTCCCGGTAAATCTCTCGAGGAATTCAACGTCGGCTCTGGCAAGAGGCGGGATGCGGGGATGTTGGACGAGATAGCGGGGAACCGGCAGGGGGTCAGGGGCGTTCTAATCGGCTTGTACGTGTACCTCCCTCACAAATAGCTAAGCTTGTTGTGGAAGGCGATTGAGCTCGGGAGATGTTTTCATCAAAGGTGGTTAAATTCCAGGAAAATCCCGTAGAGAGACGCGAAAATGAAATTATCGACGCGGCAACAAAGTTGGATAGAAAAACTTAAGATGTTACCGCTCCATTGATGAACGCGTTAGTCTATCGATGATACCGTTTCACTTCACTTTACTACGCGAGTAACATGTTTCACTCGTCCGTGCGCATAACATCGTTTTTAATCGCCCTGTAATCGAATGCCATTACGGGAATTCGAGCTATGCGTAACGCATCCAATTGATTTTGTTATCGGTTTCACGTCCGTTGACATTATTCAATACAGGTGGATCATAGCACACTAATTTTCCTCTAAAGGCTCGATAATTATGTTATATATAATTAAATTTATGGTAGATAAATTGATACACCTCTCCTTGTCTCTCTTTCTCCATTTTATTATATCAATATCATTTTGCGACTCACCGTAGCCGCTATTGACATTGCAAATCGCGGTCACGCGGTGAAATTATAATCTAGTTAATAAAATATAATTCTAAAAATTATATTTTATTTAATGTCTATTAATTATTATAATCAATGCTTACGGATTATTTTGTCAATTACTTCAGTTTATTAAATAATATAATTAATATATACAAAAATCTTTATTAAAGACAATAATTTTTTATTGATCTCCACTTTTATTTGCGTCTTTTCTCTTGCTTTGTGATCGAATGTTTTAATAATCGCAATGCGGTGAAATTACAAGTAATAATTGCGAATTTATAAAAAACTGCCTGCGAAGATGAAAACGTAAAATATCTCCTACGACACGACAAACGTCTGCAGACGGTGGATTTTGACGACGATCTTGCAGAAAGTCACGTCACAGTCGTATCACATCGCGAACCGCGATGATGACTCACGTACCGCGATAATCAGTCACGAAAATATTCCGGCGTCGCGAAACGTGCGTTTGTGACATGCGATTCTTCTCGCATTGCTGGTACCGTTTCGAATTCAACGTAATCGTCTCTATCCGGAGAATCATTTTCCGCTGTCCACTTATCACTCGCTTATTATTTCCGGTAAATAAACGAGAGATGCAATTCAAACGCACGGTCGTTCCCGTTCAAATAATTAATACGACTTTGTTGACGCATTTTTGTACAAATACGAGAGCGCATTGAAAATATCGATCTCGCAATTGCAATTTACGTCTGAAGATTCGAAGAAAAATTAGAAATAAGAGTGAACGAAATATAACGAATGCCAAGAATTGCTTGTCTTAATTTTGACAAATTTTGTTAATTATACAATTTATTTTGAGATGTCAAAAATAATGATGTTTAATGCTTCTCGAAGATTCCTTGATTTTATATTCGCAGCAGCATCTCAAATCGGAGGGGCAACTTTAAAATGAATTTAGAGTTCTCAAGAGCATCTTAATCTGCCGCCGTATACGTCTTTAGCGATAAATGCCTCATTCAAACTGGACGTGCTCGCAACGTCTTCGAACTATTTAAATGGATCCATTATGCGAATTAATTAATTAAAGCTGTGGAAAGCTGGCTTGCCGAAGTGAGAGACTGTTCTTTTCCAAAGAAAGCTGGGCTCAACGTCAGTTTCAATCCGACTTCATCCCTGCCTGGATCTTTCAAATCATCCATCGCTACTAACTTCTTGCTCTTCTCTCAAACTTAGGTAAAACATAATTCTATGCGAAAGCACGCTAGAAAAGTATCGCTTTGACACGTTGCCATACATATGCGGATTCTTGTAAAAGATGGCCGTACATGTTCAGTACGAATTTCAAAGAACTTTGAGATCGGCTTTGTGCCAAGAAAAATTTCAACCTGGACTTGTACGTTCGATCGTTCGAATTTCGTTCAACGTCCTGCAATATCCTTAACGCAAAGAATAGCAGAGGCTTCTGTGTGCGTAACAATTGTCTGTACTCTTTAAACAGAGAGTATCTTCTATTTAATTTGTCTCTGACTTTTACAGAACAAACGCAATGATTCGCGATCGAAACGTTCAAAGAGATTTGAGAGACGACAATATAATTTCCATTTAATCAGTTAAGTAGTCGCGTTGAATCCAACAACGAAGCTGAATGAATATGCATTTTAGCCTATATATCATTTGCGATAAAAAGGAAAATGTGCTCTCGGCAAATTTGTGAAAGTACGCGTTATTTCTTTTTCATCCTCCGCGCCAAAGAACGAGAATCCTGTGCCGCTTCCATTTATTTATAGCCAAAAACACACAGCGCCATTAGCGCGATCCTATATTACAATAGCGCACGTTAAACGTCCCGAGAAGTTTTAATGGACGTAAAACGAATTTTGACAAATGTTCTGCATGTCGAAAAACGTTGACAAATTCGACTGAGCTTGCTTTCAATTTTTTCGCGCTATGTTCTGTATTTGTGTTACGATATTAAATCACAAATATCACAGCTGACGCAGCCACTATTTTTAACGAAAAGCAATAAAATAATAAGAATAAATTTGTTTAAAGAAAAAATTAAATTAAATACTCCGTTTCACTCGAATGTGTTAAAGTGGCTAAGCCATTTTAATAGACGTATTATCATTACAAACGGATCAATGCTTATAGTATTATTATCGGAAAATAGTACGCGTTAAATTTATCGTGGCTCACCATGATCGTCTTCGTAGATGATCACCACCTTGGTCCAATTGAGGAACTCCATAATGTCCTGATAAGCGGCGTTGAGCAGACTTTGTGCGGGATAAAGATTAATGCTGAACTCTTTCGCTTCCGTCTCCAGGTCCAGCCTGGCCTCGAGATGTGGAATATCGAGGGCGTCGCAGATGCTGTGAATGTGTTGGCCCAGGATCGGGTCCGAGGGCCCGAAGACCGCCTGAATGCCGTGCTTGACCTGCTGGCACGCTGCAACAAAAAGTGACACGCGCGTTTTAGCGCGAATGGCTTTTCTGGCAAAATTTGTTTGAGCAAGCGAGATGGTAGCAGCTTGGCAGCGAATTTGATTCGAGTATAGCTTGGCAACTTTGCGTCCATTAAGGAGCAATGACTCAACCCGATTCTCTTGCGAAAGATTCTCGCTGATTTTAATTATCCGGAGAAAAATCGGGAATGCAATGTTGCTATTGGTTTAATCAAATAATTTTTTTTCTTCCTTTACGCAATTAACATTTCTTCGTACAACTTCCCGTTCTCGCGGCGAGAGAGAAGAAAGTGATTAACTCGGAATTACGAGTTTTCTCCGTACCGTTAATGCCGACATAATGATGCCGTGTCACGGTCGATAATCCACCCCAGCATGGCCAAGAAAACCACCGTAAACTGAGGGTAACGTCGCATTAACGCTACAATACATATAGAACACGATCGTACCATTCGCCCTCTCTCGCGCCACTTGGGGGCTATTGCGCGAGCATAAGGGTTGGTCGTACGTGCAGAATGACCGAACCTGGAGCGTACTGGCACACCCACCGGGTTATCTCGTGTAAGTTCCAAGTGTTGCCGCACGTCCGGCCAACGTTAGACAACCGACCGACTCGGAGTTACTCGAGCGTCGCCTCTGCCCGTCCACAGGAACCAACCCGCCTACCCGCCTCTGTCCTTTACGTCGCCAAGTTAATTTACGTTGTCGCGCGCGGACGGAAATCGATTTTCGGAGCGTGCCGTATTCCGAAGTTGCCGCGTCTGAGCAACAACAAGGTGACGTTAGTTAGATCAACTGCCACGAATAGCGAATCTCGGCGAGCGATATCGCATTTTCGGATTATACTCGCGAGCTTCCCCGGGAGTTTACGGCGCGATGCGCAGCGTGACTATTGTTACGTGAGAAACTGCAAGGAATTGCGAAGCAGGTAGAACGGATATGCGCAATCAGCGTAAACGCATAAATGCTAATGTTTATGGTGATGTCTGCCAAATACAAATGTCTCGTTATGTATTGCTAAAATAAAATCGGCGAAATCGTAGAAACCATTTAAAATTACAAAAAAGTTTTTAGAAATTGATTATAACGCAATGAAGATCTACAGAATTTAAACAGAATTAAATCTACAGAAACCATTAGCCAATATGGATGTGACGCAGCCTCTTTCAGATTTCAAAAATGCTGGATCTTTTCATGATGGATGATTAAATCGTCCCGTCCAGTTATCTCCGATTATCACAAGGGAATAGCGGAAAAGATCAACGGGAAGCTGAAAGCCGACGAGTAATGGCTCCTTGTGCAGTGAGATAATGGGTTTTCGAGGTTTCATTATCATTCCACGTTACGGCGGTGATATCGCAATCATTATACGCGGATTACAACAATCTGAACGGTTCCTTTCTTTACAGCGTATACCGTTTCTAATGACATGCAATAACCGGTAATACAAAACCGCGGAGAAAATGCCCAACGCGATTGGACCAATAAAATGATATATTCGTTTCGCGCTTCGATGTCAAATCAATCAGAATGTGAAGATGATTCGATCGAAGAATCCGCGAGAATCTTTTTCACAAAAGATACCCGTAAAATAATTTTTTACATCGATATAAAGTCTTAATAAATTGTTCGATCGATTCTGCTGAGACAAATAATAATCACGAAGTTTCTAAAAATAACAAACTTCGAAAGTATTAAGAAAGGAATGTTTTTCTTTCGCGTGTATATAAACTTATACATGAACTTATTTACGGCTCGATATATTGATTTAACTCCTGTCTACGTTTTAAATGCGGTTTATTGCATTGCCTCAATCTGTTCGGCATTAAATTTGCACAGATTATTAAGCTATGAGCAAGCACGCGGAGGTAAATGGCTGAGGCTAAAATAAACTTTCAGTCGGCTCGTGCTGGTGCTCAAAGCGTGGAAAAATCAAGTTGGCTGTAAACGAGTCTCTCTCGAAAGTAAACGAGGTTTAATTCGTTGCTTAATGGGGTGATCGTTAGCCTCCGGCAATCATGCCCGTACTCTTTTTCGTTCTCTCCTTCTCTCTCTCTCTTTCTCTCTCCCTTTATATATATTTTTTTTTTTATTAAAATATCTTGCCATTCCTCTTCATAGAAACAATTTTCAATACAACGTGCGCTTATAATATTGAATTTTATCGTTTCTTTGCCTGCTTTTCTTTTTTTAAATCATATATGGTATATTATTTTTTTAAAATATTCGCTTCCCCGTTTTCAATCCAATCGTGTTTCATCCCGTGGCAAGAGAACGGTTGAATCGAGCGGGCAATTGAACCAAGAAGAAATAAAATGCACGCTAAAAGATAGAAGCGAGTAATAAGAGTACGCGAAAAGATTGTAGCGATAAAAGTGGAATACAAGAACCGAAAAGATCTCTTGATCGTTAGCGCAGAACAAATGTGTTTGCTCTCTGTAAAAGGTGTTCCAGTGTTCTTTTAACCACATCTTTCTTTGACTACTTCAGATATATTCTTAGTAAAAAACGTCTTTTTTGTAATATTATTCTTACCTTTCTAAAAACGGAATTCAATGAAACCTTTAACAAATTGAATTCTGTCTGTACTCGATTAATTAACAGATTAAAGAGTATTTTGGTATTATTTTTCAATATCCGTCGATTTTTTTTTCAATCTAAAAGTAGTGTCTCGCTAAGAAAAAAAAAAGAAAAAAATACTAGACGGCATGACGGGAATAGAGATCAAAGCAGATGGGACAGAAAGCGGAAAGCAGAGGGACGTTAGTGGGCAGCTGAATAGTGAGGAAATAAAATGCACGGAAAATGGAAGCAGACAACTATCGCAGGCAGAAAGGATGTAATGGCGAATATAATGTTGGAATAAAACCAAAGAGATGGATAAGAAACGCGATGTTGCTCGATCTATCAACTATCCTTCCATGTTTTCTTGTTTGCTTCGCTTCATCTTAACGTTGACATCTACATTGTGTTTTGTAAAAAACAACAATACGATGTCAGTTTGCAAATAAAAATATAATTGCTCAGTTCAAATATTAATATCCATATATTTTCTACATACATATGTAATCATTGTAATTGAAAGGCGTTTTACAATATTAACAATATTTTTTTGAAAACAATTATTTTAAAAGCATTGTCGATATTATGTAATATCCGTCCTTCACTATAGAAAATCAATATATCATAACTCGTGAAGAGCTTGAATTTTTGCAGATTTTATTATAACCGCACAATGCGGAATTAAATTAGCGGAAAATTTTTAATATAATTATGTAAATTAATTATTACAACTATGCTGTTTTTTTAAATCGTCATTAAATAACGAGTTGTATATTCGTACGAAAAACAATGACTAAAAGAACGAATGGACGACATCACGTCATATGTAATCTATTGCGGAATGAACATCGTTTCGGTACATGTATAGTCATCTAAATGGAAATATCGAACTTGTTGCGGCGAATATATCTCGCGCGACACTCGATGTTCTACCGTCAGAAAAAAATTTGTTTCCATACACACACGTAGAGTTTGTTGTATCGTTTACAGCACATACGTATGTTCACACGAATATTTCTCACGCGATGCACCGTGCGGTGGATGATCGGCAAAACGATATATATATATATATATATATATATATATATATATATATATATATATGTATATACCATATTTCTGACATTTTATTGCATTCGTGTTCGGTGTCCTACCAAGAGGCACTCGAAGAATATAAACCGGTATAGGAAAAAGCAGCGATATTTTCGACATTATTTGCTAGCCGACAGAGCAATAATCGCAATTCTCAACGTTTCGCAACGTCCGAATATTTACCACTTCTGTGATTACTTTTGGCAAACAATGGCATACTATTTTAAAGAATAAAAAGAATGTTTATTTTCGCTAAAATATACAAAAACATCTCTCCCAAAACGGACATATTTTGTAGGAATTGAGTCATAAATATCAAAATGAAAATAACTCGGTTTCGCCTATTGTGAAACGCAGCTCTTTTTACTAATTTCGAGATAGTTGGAAATTGCATTATTTCAAAACAAATGTGATTTTAACGAACGATTATTAAGCGAAAAATCGAACAATTATGCATAATCATTCTTCTTCCAGAGCTAAATCTTTATGAGAATATTTTTAATGCATTTCTGCTCTAAAATGAAATAAATCTAATTTGTTTGGATCGCGATGGATCCCGCTGTAGAATTTCGAAGTTTTATTCGACACTGAGTTTCCACGGCAATGTAGCCCACGGCTTTTGTCCCTGATGAGAAAAAAATCATCTAACGGCAATCCCGGAAATAAACGCAATTTCGCATTCGCCGGGATTTGCATCGCGGAAAAGTTATCCTCTTTGAAAAATTTATCTATAGTAGGAGCTCTGGTGATATCATCACGCGAATATCGCTTGATATTGCATGACCAACAGTTATGTTTCGATTTGTATAAACGCGTTGCAAAAGAAAATTATTTTCCAACATTTTCCGTAAATTAAACAAAATAAAATATTATTTTATATAATTACACATAACGATAATGTTAATAATGCATGCTTAAAATTGTATTAAAGTTTTTACTAAAATTGAAATTATATTAAAGTTATTACTGACAGCAACACATTATTAGAATAGCAGAATTCAGTTATAATATTACGCATTTACATGTTTTTCGTATTACATTCGTAATAAACGTTATATTGATTTATATAGTTACATACGACGATATTAATACTGCACGTAAAACTGTATTAAAGTTATTATTAAAGTTATAATTAAAATTTTTGCAAAAATTAAAATTATATTAAAGTTATTATTGACAACAACGTTGATAAAATAATAAAATTTAATTATAAGCATTTTTCAATAGGCCTGCAGTCGTCGATGATGACCAAATCATAATGTTATTGAAAATAACGGGACAATGGGATGGAAATACTCCACAGATCTCATATGAGCGTTGTAAAGCATTTGGAAACACTCGGATATGTGAATCGTCTTTAAATTTCACTTAAAAAACGCTACGAATTTTTGTTCCAATCCAATATTACGCGCATTCATATGTTTTCTATCACATATCAACACAGCATTAAAGTGAAGAGCATCTTGGACTGCAGATGGCGTGTTCCTCTTTCTTAACTTATTCCGAAGTAGTTATTGATTTCTGTTCAATCTAATCGAATCGCCTTATTTCATTGCGGTTCCTCTTGGGCGTTTCTGAGTTTCGTGCTGTAACTCGATTACACAGCCACTTCATTACTGAAAATCTAACTTGCTGCTCTACCAGCAGTCAATCGTATAGCTCTGCGTCAATTGACGTCAATTCGAAGACTATGCATAGTCGAGCAGCCTCGATCCACTTGTTCACTTGTTCACGTTAGTAATTATATTAACCCCGGACTTTAAAGCGCTAATTAAATGGCGTCTCGCGCCATTCAGATCCTTGAGTCCATGAATTATCGATGACTCTCAAACGAATCTCAATTTCGGCGACAAACTGCAAAGAGACAGAATCCATTTTGTCATAATTAGGTCAATAAATATATTATCCAATTTTATTTTATTTGGTTTTATTCGAAAGGGAGAATAATGTGCGGTCCGTTTATTAATCTGTTAACTCTCGAACATATCTGCGGCGATATCTGTCTTATCATCTTCGCGCGAATTCATGAGAGTCGTTTGAATTTCAGCTCGATAAGCTCGAGATATTTTATCTGCAGAATCCATAGAACGATATTGATTTCAAGACTTGGAATTCCAAGTTACATTTGTAACGGCCAGACAGATTCAGTATCATCGCACGAAGAGCAATGTCGGCGGCCCTTATTTCAAGGGCGCAGTCTCTGATCTCGAATACTAAATTGGAAAGCGAGATCGATCGCAGTGCGGAGCGAAAGAGAAAGAGAGAGAGGATGACACGTATTTTCGCGAAAGCGGAGCAGAAACGGGAGGGTTGGCTGGCAGACCAGAGGGCGTCCGGAAACACGAAAATAAGAGAAGGCGAAAGCGAATGGTGGAAACGAGCCAGCCAGCCACCCAGCCAGCCATCCAGCCAGCCACCCAGCCAGCCAATCGTATCTGAATTTGTTTACGACGACAGCGCGCTGTCGAAAAAGTTTCTGTGGCTGACGTCGACGTCGTGCACGAGAAATACGAAAGTTAGCCCCTTTTAACGAAGTTCCGCAGTCAGCTTGGCGTTAAAACGCGAGGGTCAAAATGCCCCTCACTCGCCTGCCGGTTTTGCCGAGAGCTCGGCGAGGATTAATCATATTTTGAGAGGTTCATCGAAGATGGTTCAACCCCTCTTCAATGGCCAGCTCATCCACAATGAAGATTCTCGAAGGTCAGGCCTATTACGAATAAGTTGTAATACTTATTCGAGGATGGTCTCGGCTTCGGCAGATGAGATCCACGGAGATCAGTTAAGATCAAGATTAACGTCTGTTCGGGCGCACAATAAGCAGGATTCGTGCTCAGAGTTCGTGCACTTCTTTCCGTACAATAAATCGGAAGGGAAGCGTCATCGCGGCGTACAATGAGTCCCGGTGAGGATCATCGATGCCTATTTCGAGTTCCTCCTTTTCCCCAATGTGCTCGAGATCCAGTCTGCGCGATGCTCGATCTACTCGTCGTCGTCGACCAAAAATCGACCGTCGGGATTATCGTGAGAGGCTCCGATACGTTATGAGCTTGGCCGCCGGCCATGAGAGTTATCTTCTCTCTCGTGCGCCTCCCGTGCCAATGGCGTTCGCGCTGATGAATTTAACCGCACGACTAACGGCGATTCCGCTATCTGGAAATGTGCGGGGGAGAAAGATTCGGTATTCTTCTTAATTTCGCGAGCAAGATAAGACGGGTGTGTTTAAATCAATGGCGCGAGAATGTTGGAGATAAAGACCAGCGCGGTGATGACGTGGAACCGACGCGAGTGTAAAAAAGAAGCGATTATGCCTCTTCTTATATCCCTCGGCTGCTTTACGCTGCCAACTACTACTTAAATTATCATCACTGTATAATCAGGTTGATTAACGTTTTATGCAAAATAATTACGTAATTTTGTGAGCATGCGCGCAGAACTAATGTTAATAAGCGAATCGTTAAACGGATTGGTTTAAATTAGCATAAATCAGTGATAAAACCGTAACTTTTATGGGATTGAAATGTCAGAATTATTACTGGAAGAATATGCGACGTACGATCTAATTTAACTTTATGGTTTCCCACTTAAGAAACGATACGCTAAAATTTACGATCGCTCTGAGAATAATCCTCCGCTAACTTACTTTTTGCTTCTGAAATTGCGACGAACTATTTTAGAAATATTAAAACAACTACTGCGATCCCGATGAGAAATTGTGAGAAGGGTAGGGCTGAATTATTACGGAGAGGTGCGCGACGTGAAAATGTGAACAGCCGGACTTAGACTCATAATTATTCCGCGCTCGTAAAAAGTCTTGCCGGGTCATTGCCAAGGCATTCTCTCGAGACGCAGTAGATTTAAGCTGCTGTAAAGGAAAGTAACTCCAATTCGTTGCCAAGAGAGAAACGGCGTGATATAGCGATATCGAGTCGCTCGGCAACAATAATATGTCACCTGGTTTTATTTTTTTTTATCTACACATTGTATTCTATTTTTTTTTATTATTATTTTTTTATTAATTTGTGGAAAATATATCTTTTTTTTTAATAAATGGGACCAAGAGGATGTTTTCTATATGTAATATATTTACTTTATATTTATAGTAAACAATAAAATTAATTGTGTATCTCTTTCCTATTAGTTTTCAATGTCTATCTTTATAAAAATTATTGTAAATTATCATTTAGTCTACGTATTTATTTGTTCAAGCATCCTTTTTCGATCTCTCTCGCAAAAGAGCTCGTAAAAAAACTTCAATACACACNCACACACACACACACACACACACACACACACACACACACACACACACACATATATATCATATAATTCTGTATAAAACTGTAAGTCTAATTCACTTTGTAGAGTTTTTGCGACCTAATACCCTTACAGTTACTAAACTTTAGTTTCTCAGGAAATGATGCAGAAGCGTATTATTTTATCGCGCCTGACGTGTTGCATAACGAGCAGCCTTATTGGCGGCAACCTCTCTCTTTTAAAGTTCACCAGATTATCGTATATACCGGCAGCTGGAACCTTAACAACCGCGCGGGTATCCCCGTGAAAGAAGCATCATACTAATTGACTTCTCGCAACTTTTCGCGGGAACCGCCTTCCCCAGTAACTTTTAACTTTGTCGGTATCGAGACGCGAACCATTCCTTCCTCACACCGACGATTCATTCTCCAACGTCGAAGTCAGAAAGCACGGCTCATTAAAATTTCAAAGTATCACCCCGGCGTTACGTTCGGCAAGACCCGTTTCATACACCCCCATCAATTTGTTAGTTATTACTTAGTCATTAATTGGCAGTAATTATGACACCTCGGCATACTTTAATCGTTTCGTCGTGATCGACTAGATTCTGACTAGAAATAATATCTGAGCGAGAACTTTTAAAGTAAATGTATGGTCTAGTAATATTGTTAAAACACACACACACACACACACACAAAAATTCGGTTTGGATTAAAAAAATGAAAAAATAATTTAAAACAGAGAAAGCATCATAAAATTAAAATACTTTTTTATTAATTCGTAGAGTTAAGGAATTAAATATAATAATTTTTCACAATGCAAAAATATAGCTAAATTCAAGGTAACGTAAAATACGTACGTATTAATATACTTTATCATTAAAATATCTTATATATTCATAAATAAAATGTTGGATATATGTAGTTTGAAGTCTGATCAAGCTTAACCAGTAACCTAGATCACATCATTTACTTGTTCAAAATTTATAATGCAAATAATATTGCAGTGTAATAAACTTAATTTTTGTAAAATAATTATATATATATATATGTATATAGGATATCAACATTAATATATCGTCAATGTTAATAAAGGCGCAATTGCGGACATGTATACTCAATTTTTAATTTCATTATTTATTATTTATTATTACTAATAATAGTATTTCATATTTCTTAATATTTATTTTAATAATGCAGCATGCAATTATGTATCATTTTAATTTGCTGTGCATATACATTATTCTCTATTATTATTCATAATAAATACATAAATAATTAAATTAATTGTATAATTCACATAATATTATTTCATACGTTAAATAAATAATGTTTAATCATTTTTTGTAAAACAAGCTAATGGATAATAATTAATTGATTGCATACAAATGTGAATGTCACGAATTGTGCTCAAATTGTGAATGTCACGAATAATATACGAATAATATAATAAATAATTTTAATATGCTTAGGATTTGCATGCAATATCGGAAAAAAATTTACAAATTATTGTTTTTAATTAAGTTTATATCAACTATTTTAAGTTTAAACTAACTATTAACTATTTTGTTGCAATTATTTTAATAGACAAGATTATTTTAAAACAACTGTGACACGAATACTGAACACATATATTAAGAGATAGGGCGGGAGCACAGACTCTTGCATAATGCATAAAGCACAAGAAAATTGATCAATTAGAGTCCTTTATTTTCTTCCTTTTTATGAAGGATTTTGATTGGTTGATTTTCTTATGCAAAAGTCTGCTTCGTATGTCCATACGTTCTATTTTTCGTGAGAACAATTGTATCATTTAACAGTTTAACGTTAAACAACTAACCATATTCTCATATAGTTTTAAAAATATTTAAATATATTCTAAAAAACGTCTATAAAACGTCTACTCAAAAAATCTATAAAACAATTAATTATATTTCTTATCGTTGTTTCATGTATCTTTATCTAAAAAATATTCATCACGCGTGACTTTGTAACAAGGATATTCTTTATTTAGTATAATTAACAAGTATAATTAATATTGCCGTACAAAGCAATAATCGAAGTTTGGAACTAACAAACTTTTGCAAGTAGTATCGCTATTCTTTGACTTGTTAAATCGATTACTTCCGCGATTTCTCATCAATATAAAAATATATTTTTTGATTTTCGGAATTAGCATATTTTATAAGGAAACATCAAAAAATATCGATGTATATTTTACTGACATTAAACATATCTGAAAAGTTATAGTAAAATTCTCTGGCCATTCGAATTCGAGCAATTCACTATTGCAACAGGTGGCTGCGCAAACGATCCATTAAACGATTCATCTCTAGTAGCAACAAGGTAAAAATGTTTTATATAAAGAAAATTTTCCTCGACATTTTTCATATTAGTAAAAATAAGTAGTCCATAAAAATCTACACAGATTTAAAGTAAAAAAGAGATAAGAGCAATTTTGAGAAAGTTATAAAGTTCCATAAGAATATAAAAGACTGTATGTTAAATAAAAGTGCAAGAAAATTCGTTTAAAGAGAACTTCCCAAACTAGAAATTTATATAATCGACATCGCTCTTCTACCTTTGTACTTATTCAATACTTTTAATACAAATCGCAATGCATTTGTAATGTATTGTGTATCTCATCGCATGCTTTGTATTAGATATTTCCTCCTCAACAAACGGATCAGCTTTAGCGCAAAGTAGCGACAGAGACGCATTGTTTCGACGGAACAATGTATGCATGCTATAAGGATGTCCGTTTGTTGGTCCTCTTTTCAGTCCCCTTAACGAGGAGCGGAGTACCGGTCTGTACTTTGATGTCGGCAATTCTTCCGACGGATCCCAAGCCATCAGCTTCGTTCAATCAGAGTAATTGCGCGTTAAATCTCTTTGCTTGCCATTGAATCAATTTTGCAGACTGCCAAGCACTTTCGTCCAAGCACATCCTTGTCGCTCGATGTTTCTCTGTAACTCGCTTCTCTCGCGCAAGCTGAATGCCATTCGATTAATCAGTTGAGGAAAACGAAAGGTTTAACCGCTCTCAACTCTCGTTCAAAAGATCCAGAATCGTCGTACATTAATTCGTTGTATTAAAATTGTGACGTTTATTTTATAAAATAATTTCTAAATATCCTGAATTCTTTTTGATATTTTTTGTACGCTCTCTTCTCTTCTTCTTCGTTTATAAAGTATTTCGTCAGCTACGCGGTTTACATATCAAAGAGACTTAAGTAGACGGTAAATAATTTCTAAAGTGTTCAATGACGACGTAGCATTTTTGCATCGTGGGAGAAATTGGGAAAGCTCCGAACCGCGGAGGCTATACGTAATAATATTACTAACTTAGAGGTGAATGCAAACTGACGCCCGTGCGCTTTTAAATTTCCCAGCAAAGTGCGGCGGCGCTTTCAAAGCTCTTGCTATCCTAAAGCAAAAAAAAAAAAGCAGATTTCTTCGGCAAATTCCCAACTGAATTTGTTAGAAGTACGATAAGAGCGGACGGGAAACGGCGAAAGAGATGGCGCGTTTCCTCTCGCACGTATTCCGCACGTCTGCGTGCAGCCGCATGCACAACTCGAGGCGTCTGTTTCGTTCCTGTCGATATTGGTTTCGCGGTGCATCGCGGCATGTTGCGCCGGTTTGCGTTTCCTTCCGTCTGGCCTCTTCTCTATTTCGCCAACTCGCGCCTCTCTCCGCCTTTAGCTGCTTTTCAATCTTCCCCTACCTTCATTCTGCCGCCCCCGATTTCACCCCTCTCCCCCCGTCTTTCCGTCTGACCCGCGCTTTTTCCCGACCCTCGCGATATTTCCGCATCGGGATGAAACCGACTGGCGAGAAGGATGCGCAACGAAAGAGACAGAGGGAAATGAAATTTAAAGACGTGTCAATAAAATGACTTGCGATTCCTTCTTTCCGCCACCGGAAACACGGTTCGATAACATCTCGTGTTGGATCAACACGAATGCCTCGGTCGAATAAACTTGTTTTACACTGTAGAAAAAGAGTAGTGTTAAGAATGGTCTTGATTATTATCGCAACGTTAGATAAAGCATATTTAGAAGGAACGATTTTGCTGAGAGATCTAAAATTTCGCTGGATATAGATCTGAAAATAATCTTGTTGGGTTATCAAAATAATTTTGTTGGAATTTCAAAAATAATGAGTAATGTTGCAAAAAATTTTGATATTCTAGCAACTAGCTTGAGCGTTCTATATAATTATTTTAATAGTTCAGTAAAATTACTTTTCTGATCTGTATTCTGATGTAAAATTTTAGATTTTTTAGCAAGACTGTTTTTTTCGTGTAATTCACAGGTAAAATGAAAATGTATGAAATTGAATATTAGATGCAAGATATAATATTTGGAAACTATAAAAATGCTTATATATATATATATATATGGAAAGAAATTTACTGAATTTTACTAAATCTAAAAATTTAGATCTGAAAATAATTTTGAATTATTAAAATTATTATGTAAAACGTTCAAGCATAATGAGTAACGCTATAAAAAAATTTTAGTTTGGGCGTCCTACATAATTATATTTTGGTCCAACAAAATTATTTTCAGATCTGTATCTAATTAAATTTTTAAATACTTTAGCGTTCTTTCCACGTAGGCGAATAGAAAACAAGATTAAATTAAAGTTTACACTTTACAAACGTGAGTTTTTGCGCAAAGATAATTGTATTATAAAATAAAAGAGAGTGGACTGTTTCGAGAGAAGAGAATCGTATTCCAGATTTGCAAAGCGGCGCCAATACACGTATCGCCGATAGAAGCATGGAAAACGTAGATTAAGACTGAAATATGCCCTAAGCCTTTTATTCTGCTGTCGGTATTATATCCAGGGATTTATTTACAAACTGCAGCAAATCCGCCTGCGCGACAGCAAGAGAAATTCAAAGCTATATCGATAAACATATCCTCCGGTTTCGTATTCGAGAGAAGATTTGCGACGGATTACAAAAAGAAAAATGAAGTATCGGGATGCGGCTCAATAACTGGACGGACAATATCGATCGGAAATTGATCTTCTCACGATTTCCCAATGGCGCAGTGATCGGAAACACGGAAAAATCATAACTCGAGAATTCATCCCCTGTCTGTGTGCGTTTGCGCGCAGATGTTCGGATGTATCCTTACACTGCCGATTATACGACACAATCGAAACTCGCGTAATCGTTTCTCACGCCACGAAACTTTAAATTGTTGAGCAGACAGCGGTTAGCAACAGTTACAGCGACAGATGAACTAAACTATGCTCACTCTCAGAGGATTAAACTGAAAGTCAAATCCGTGGGATTTGCCGTAGCGGCCATTATTTGCAGATTTCACGACGGTATATTCGGCGTTCATGAAAACGAAAAATGAGCGGGAACAAGAGCGTTCGCCGGTGAGTTAAGAAATCTACGCGTGACAAATGAATTTTTATATTCAACGGTAATGATGCTTTGTCGCCAGATGCTATCCTTTAGATCTTCCCTCACGTTCCATATTTTTCTTCTCGGTGAAACAGATTTTATGCAATTTTTATCTGAGAATCTTCTGTCTCTCTGTTAGTTTAATTAATTAATTTACCTTCTTATACGTTAATATAGTTACAGCGGTGTTTGTATTTAACAAAGAAGTCAAATTAATGATACTTCTTAACAGTCTATTCACTGATGCATTTACGTTCGCTGCGGAATTACATATTTGATTTTCTTCTACTGATTTATGCCGCTTTCTATTTTATGATTTCAATTTGCAATTTTTTCTAATAAATTCAAATTTGCATAAACACTTACATAAATTAACATAAACATCAAAAATATTATTAATTTATTTAAAAGCGTTTGTATAAGAGCATTTAACTTACGTTAGTCGTAACAGCGATCGCAATTTTCTCGATAATTCAAGTTTTCAGATATGAAAAATAATTCATGATGGAGTTCGAGTTCGATAACTTAAACATGTATATAGTCATGACCGAGAAACTCTTGCATCGGAGATCGAGTGTTACTATCGGTATAAAGATGCTTATGAGCGGAATCGGGAGCGACATGTTCGAGAGGTACCCTCGAACACGCGACATGACGTAGCGTTAACGCTTGGTCTCTCCCGTCTCTCCTTATCGACAAGAACTTCAGAAATTATGTGTTTATGTTCCATGAAGTTTGCTTTGAACTTTGACAGCGTTTGCTAATGAATATCGATCCTTACTTTGCAAAAATAAAGAATAATTTTGTGAATTAAAAAGATTGAACTAATCAAGCCTCGAATTTTCCTTATATAAATAAATGCTAAAGTTACGTCAAAGTAAAACTCGATGAAAAATGAGAAGCTCTTCAATCGCTTCACGTTTCAATTTCGTCTAGACATTTCAATTCTGTATAAATTTTCCTAAATCACGTCACACTTACAATTTAACTACGATAATCCGTATAATGGCGAAATTACATAAAATTACGAGATCATTATCAGAGACAAAAAAAGAGCGTGTGTGTACGTGTAAAAAGGTCAAACGAAAAACGGGCCCATCGACTGATACTTAACTTGTCGCTTAGCTCTGACATGGTATCATTTGCATAAGCGTGCGCACATATAGGGTGCACGTGCTCATGTAAACGAGCGATGTAAAGATGAGATGGTGATACGACGAGTGAGATCGGAGCAGAACGCGATCGTTGTTGCCGCAAAATAGCGTTATTTGTGCTAAAGTATATGACTTTAGATTTTTATGGTTATACGCGTACGTGTTACGGGATCGGTGATCGAATTTCTTGTGCGACGCATCGCATATGCTAACACTCGCACGGGGATCTCACGGAATTGAGCGGCAATGTATTAATATTTCTTTTTCCGATCAAAGAATGCGTTTCTAATTCAGAAAATATTGAATATTAAATCTTATTAAGTCATATTATCAGCAGGAAAAATATTCCAATTCAATATACATTGTATTATCATCACACTTTGTGAATTTGAACAATAAAACTCTAAGTAAAACAAAATTTTAGATAGAGTTTAATTGAAATTAAAACATAGAAATCTTATTTATAACAATTTTAACATCGTGTGCGTAACAGAAAATTGAAAAATCGAGACACGTAACTTAGAATAGAAAATTCAACTATTGCATGTTATGCACGAACAAATGCACAATACGATCCATTAAAAGTCACTGGAAAGAACTCTCAACAGCACAGATATACTATGGCGAGCTATGACACGAATTGGTTCAAAAGTGGCTTCCTACCTTAGCTCACAATACATGCATACATTCTATCGATCCACGTGGCAATTTCGAGGCACGGATTAGCCGATGCCATTGACGAAAGTTTATCGCATGCAGTTGAAAGTGTATATATATGTTACAATATTGTTCAGAGTTGGTCTGCTTCGTTTGTGATTGGCCGTCATCCAACTAATAATGTGTGTGACTTTAAATAATTGCTTGTCGAAACTTAGGAAAATTATCGAATGATACAAATATATTTGAATTAAAATTCAGGAAGAATAAGCTCTTGCTAATAATCTCACTGTGTTCACGTAAAAAATTAATTATATATTTATCCTAGATATTGATACGTAATATCTTTTCATGATTTAAAGACATTAAAATGAGCTGCAATAAATATACCTGTATTATCCAATTTCATAATGTTGTTCTTTAAAGTGTGAATTTCATATTGCCTGCTTTTCACGTACGCATACATGATTCTGTGTAATCCGTAAATAATATTTTCTGCATTACGAAATAATAAAAATTTTGCAGAGACATTTTTATGTATTATGTGTTTTAATGTAATGTGAATTTTGCGAGGATAAAAAAATTCTCCAGATAATATCAAATATCGAATAAAAACTGGTTTATAAATCGCGAACCCGCGACAACAGAAATCGAATTGTAAAGATCGTACCAAGAGTATACATATCGTGAAAAATATAAATGGAAATTTATGTATAAGTGAATTTGACAAAATTGAATTTCATAAATGTATTTTTGCACGCTGTGCAAGATATAGAGAAGGTACAGAAAATCTTTTCAAATATTATATCCAAAATGTTAAGGAGCCTTCTTAATGTCGTTTTTCTTTTTTTAGTATCGTTAACAATATCACATTATAATCAGTGCAATTATTGTATTATATAATACATATTTGTACAAAAATTTTCGATATTTAAGGTGAAGAAATAAAAAAACGTAATATTATTTCGAAAGATGTAAGTCTCGCATTGAGATATTGAAGATGTCTTTATCATCGATCGTCAAGATACACAATTTCACCGTAATCATGTGTTATAAAGCTGCTTAGTACGTTGCGATTTACGATACGGAGAACGCGAAAATAATGAAGGGTAGGCTGTAGGCTATTTTCCTGCATCAATATTAGACGAAGGTTTAGAGCGCTAATCATACTTATCCAATATTAGACGAAGGTTTAGAACGCCAATCATACCCATCCTCACAATTGTTATAACGTTTACACAACGCACATAACACGTGCCTACTCGGACAAACATAATAGCGTTCATTCAATTAACGTTTTATATAAGTTCAATAAAAAAAAGTAACTTGTACTATGTTACTGCGCTTTATAGAAAATTAGAAAAATACGAGAGAATATTTGCTAAAGAAGAAAGAACCGACAAATTTACTCAATTAGTTTTAAAAGGAGATCTTCTAAAGGTCGTGTCGTAAAAACAACTAGACTAACAAATTACTTAAAGCTCTTTAAAGCTAACTTTCGTTGTAGATTCCAAAAGTGATATTACAACTATTTTCGCACACTTTTGTAAAAATAAAACAGGAGTTTTATTTTTTTGCGATTTCACAATTGCTTTATAGAAAAATGAATTCTGGTAAATTTTATTTTTCCAAGATAAGTATTTAGAAAGTATTTCTCATGTAAAACGAAAATGTTGTTTCATGTCTTATAGATTTGATTTCTCCCTTCTTATAAAAATAATAAAAAAAGATTTCACGATTTCTGTAGAGAAAAGAAGTCGGTTATCGAAATCGTATCGAGAAATTCCCGCGAGACGAAACCTCACGGACAAAATTGATCTTGTTTCTTAAATTTCTCGATACATCGAACAAGAGAGTCAAGTAATACGTTTTCAAGGGTGTCACAAAGCGAGATAGACAATGGTCTCTATGGTGAGTATCCGATAGCGACAGATGAGACGGATAATAATGTGTATGCTACCTTAATAACAACGAGAGACAAGCAAGCCAGTTATTCATGGTTGGTTTATACATACCATCAACACGATAAATTTTGCTTACACTAACACCTTAGTACAGTGTCAACTGAAAGGACTTTTAGAATATTCAGGATACCTCGGAGTATTCTCTAGGTACCATGATTTTGTCCGATAAACCAAGCCCTTTGTCTTAACGTAACTATATCCTTTACAAACGTTTTCGTTTAATGTATGCATTGTTTCTGCGTGGAAAGAATCTGACATAATTGATCAACTGTACTTGTCGCTTCGGTAATCATACTTTGATGTAAATGTTATATTACACACTTTAGCAAAAGCGCGATTGCATTCATCGTATTTCTCAAAATTAAAATAGATATTTCAGACTTATAGGTCAGAGAAACGAGCTATGTACTATTTAAACATTTTGCAACTTGCGTGAAACTGTGTGAAAACGTAGTGAGCTTTCAGGAATAAATCATTTTTGACGTGTAGAAAACCGTGAGATTAACGAGCGTGAGATGTTTTTTAACTTCGGTGAAATTTCTTACGGAGAGACGTGCCGCGATGTGCGGCATCGTTTCATTACATCGGAGAATTTTCTACGCCGTAAGTTTCAGTTCAAATTACCATTTCTTGCGCCAACGTAAATTACGGAGATGCAAATAAAACGATTACGATTGCGCGGTTCACCAAAACTAAAACGCGTATGGAAAATATTTGTTAAGCGCGCAAGATACGCAAATATAACTTACCCTTCTTCGATGCGTGAAAGGAATCATCTTTTGGCACGTACTGAATGTCATACTCCAACGTGGTCTTCGGCAGTATAATTTTGTCCTTGTTGATCTTGTAAACGGCATACTTGAAGGCCAGCTCCGTGCTGCTATCCTTTTGGTCATGAGTGAATATAGCACCTGGAAAGTAAGCACGACTATGATCGCGTTAATCCTTAAAGTGGAACACCATTCAGTTCCGTAGTGATAATACTCTCAAACGATCAAAGTTCGTCCATCTATGCTAATAAACTGCAAGCTCCGAGCAAGGCTAAATCTCACATAACAGAGATTACGCATTTAATAATAATACTATAAGTGCGCTTATTCGGCTTGCATACTAAATAATTTCTCTCTAATATCACATCTAAATTATTATACATATTTCATTCGTGCGCCAATTAATCTTGATAAAATCTAAGATAATATCTTGCTTCTCAAACTCAGTTAAAACATTATATCTATCAAATGTTAATCAAGTATAAGAAATATAATTTTCAATACTGATTCAATTATTTGGTAACAGTTGTAATTAATTGATATGAAAAACTTATTGGCAGAAATATTGTTAACTAAATATTTTTTAATTTTTTAATTTTTTCTACCATCACACATTGTTAATTCTTATACATATAATCTTATATATATATATATATATATCTTATATTGATATAACACATTTATACGTATAACGTATAACAAACATATATAAATGCACAAACAAACATACTCCTGTGGTATAGCAATGTACAAAAAAATATAAAATATATTAAATTTTAATAAAATATATATACTGTTTTAATAAAATATATTAAATTTTTATGCAAAATATCGAGTTTACAGCATATTACTGATAAATAAGGTTCATCGTCAATCGTCGATCTGACACTGAATGCAAAAAACGAAACGATGTCGCGATTAAAAAAATATGCCTACGTCAAGAATCTATCTTCACACGGTACGCCAGCAACATGCTTTTGTGCATGGAGGGTGCATTTTAATAACACCCCTATTCATTAGACTGACACCGATTACATAGCCGCCAGGCTATCAATAGTGTGTCAAAGGTCGCCTTTCTGCGGAATTTTTCAAAGATGTCACGCTTAAAAGTCTTGAATATACTTCCAATTTATCGAACAACCGTAGAGAGTGAGTCTAGACACACATCGTCTTCATTATTGAGGACAACCAGTACGTTCTTTGAGAGAAAGGAATACTTAAGGATGTTGCATATTGAAGAGGATTAATCTTCTCCCTTTCGGTATTCAAACTCTCATTGCAGACTGCCCCGGGCCGTTTACGGAAATTAACGGGCGTCCTTTGGCGCGATAAAAAGCGACAGAACGCATTCCTGACCCAGTACCAAGGGCGATTTTATGGTTGAACGATGGCAAACGATAGTTAAAAGCGATGACCAGCATTGCCGATTAGCATTTGCCTTGATGAAAGTCCAATGAAAGCCCCATCGACATCGCGGACCGATTAGCATCGTATTGCCCATTCGTGATATGTAGAATATATAATTTAGTTTGATAATACTGTTAATATAATTTGGCTAAGACAATACATCAGCAATGCATGATAAGATATATCAATGTACTAACGACGTATTATGTGCATATTAATACATATTAATATGTGTATATATAAGTATATGTGCTAATATTGACAATAATATATCAACATTAATTAACATTCCGGCATATTGAATATACTATGGTATTTTATAATAAACGTATAATTTAAAAAAAGGTATATAAAAATAGAATTCGAGATTTATGATAAGGCTATTGAAAAGTTACTTATATGCACATTTATTTCATTTCAATTAAATTAGATATATTAGATATTAATTGCTTCAATTAACAACTAATATTATGAGATACATAGACATTTATCGTATGGGCGTAAAAATCATTTTTCGTTAAATTAGACCTTAGAAAAATGTTAAGATTAAGCAGTCTATCTAGAAATAAAAGAAAATGGTGTTCAATCGAGCAGCAGGATGAATGGATACATCGTAAACGGTAACGCGCTCCCTTAGTATTTACGTCCCGCCAAATTACCGCTTCTCCTCGTTTCTCGTTTTTCATTAGACCTTAACCCTTCCTGATGGTATTCTCTCAGTCCGACGCGCTCTTTTACTTTTCGTTCCGCGTCCTAACTAATCCATTTATCTGTAACGGAGTGGATGCGCATTAGCCGCCTTCCATCTCTCATCTCGCAGTATTGTTCGCCACCACTGCAGCTCTCTGCCATTCTTTTTCCGTTTCTCCGTTTTCGCTGTAACACGTTAAGTACCATGATCCTCCCAGAAATACTCGCGACGACTTCTTTCGGTATTTTCTTACCTCATCGACTACGGGCTCGACCATTAGCTGCGTTTAAATAAGGAATAGGTAATCCCTAAAATCCCTAGGTATGTTTGCTATTGTTTTTAGTAACTAGTCCGATTTGTTCGTTTGTTTCAGAGTCACGAATAAAACGAATAATTATAAGTAGTAGTGTAATTATAAGTATTAATAAATAGTTCATGTTTGATTATTTCAATTATTAATTGTTTGTAAAAAATATAGTGTATAACAATGTATAAAAATTGATGAATACAATTATATTCCTAATTAAGTCTATCTTTTCAAAAAGATTTACATATCAAATAAATGTGTGTCGAAAGAAATATTTGAAAATTGCAGACACGAAAAATAAAAAAGATTACACATGAGCGAATGTGATTACGTATATGATTTCCGAGAAGAACGTATCTTTTGCGCTCGAGCCGCATACTTTTCGAACGAATTTCTCTGAATTATTTTAATCCCAATTTTCAAAACACTGTACTGTTTTCCAAAGAATCTCGCATTTACCATCCTTAAATCCCTGGAAAGCATTTTTAAAAAACGGCCGGAGATTACCAGTGGAACAGCTTGATGCTCAGCGAAATGCTTCGCGTCACCGTGATATTCAAAGCTTCCGTATATTATTACGAGGAGAGCACCGGCAAAAATATAGTTTGAATGCATTATAAATCATTAAAACGCAAACTTTTTGGACTCCAACATTAATTTATAGTAATTTAAATTAAAAGCAACGAAAGAGATATTATATTTATTATATAATAACTATGATATGTTTGGGCGGTTCTCTCTATTTCGAATTACCGTTAATTAGTAATATTTGCGCTATATCTGCTGCTTGACGTCCGTACATATTCATACATGTATATCCATGACCAATTCGCATGCTGGTCTTGGTCAATCTCGTGGGATATGTGGCAGATTTACGGAGGATTAGACAAGTTAATATCGCTAATTCCTCGTAAATCGTAACAGATTTCCATTAGGAAGTGCGGAGTGCACAAAGCTCATTACATACCTATATTTTCTCAGAAATAAAATAATACGAACGTTTTCTGTTAAATATTGTTAAGTACGAATATGACCAAGCAATCTCTAGAGAACTGCAATTTTGCAGTATGGCTTTATAAAAAAACAAAAATGTGCATTTGAGAGCAAAAAAGTAGATAACAATTGGTACATTATAATATTCATTTTTATCCATTTATATTACAATCGTTTTACGACGTGTAAAAAATAATTCACATATGTAACTTCTTTATATAACATACATTGTATATTATAAAGATATCATATATTATTATATATTATTTATGTCAAAAAAATAAAGAAGATATTATATACGCACAATTTCTGTAACCTTATATATGATCGTTTTCCTCATCTCCTACTTTGAGCGATATGATATTTTATGATATTCAATAGAATATTTTAACAACGGCAACATGACGATGCTAACGACGAATTCGAAGGCTGCTCGTTATAACACCTTGTGATTACAAGCGTGAGATTAAAGGAAGAACTGTGCAAAGATGAGCAATTCTAGAAACTTGGGAACAAGAAATTTACCCGTGCCGTAGTTACCGTGTCTGAAAATACGATTTGACAGCTCGTACTGGTATTAAGGTTTCTCCTTAAACTTTAGTCATACAACTCAAATGCGTATCACGAGGATCACGAAAAGGTACTTAATCGGACAAGTAATTAGTCCAAATTCGTGAAGCTAAAAATTCCATTGGAAAAATCAAACCAGAGTTGCAAGGGTGCGCGAATTAAATTTATGAGACTAATAGCACAATTTCAGTTATATTTCTGTGCATCTTGTTCATATGTACAGCTTGTTTGAAGAGGATCTAAGCAATTAAGCTGCTTTTATCGTTATGTCGATTAACGAACAGTCGGAAGTTAGCGCGATTACGCACCTATAGAAAGCTCGAATGCTGTAAAGTTGTACAACGCGAGTGGAAACGCAAATCAAAATATCCAGAAATTTATTCGTGTTTATTCTCGGTGAATTGCGACTAATAAAAATGGCGTTCGGTCGGGTCGGCTAGTTTAAATTCACTTTAAAACTCTGCCACGTTGCGCGCGTGGAAGAATACGAGCAGAATCGCGCTTTTAAATGCCGCTGCGGAATGGTATTCGATAATACGTCGCGTCGGCACATTCCGCCAACATATAAAAAGTAATACTTTCTTAGCTATGCTAATATTTCTTGTATTATACGTGTTCATCTCATTCTACGTGAATGAGTAACGTGTGCTTACGCTCCTTCATGCTTGTATCTCGGGTCGTAAAGCATTGCATGAAAAGCGCCGCAATATAGTCTATGATATAGTGGATGTTCCTAAATTTTGTAGAATGCAGAAAGCAATATGCGACCATAAAAGATTCAATATTGTTGGTGCTTTGTTTAATAAATGGAAGCAGTTTAGACTTGCAGCTTATGAATATAGCGTTTAGTATTAGTGTCTGCTACTGATTATAATATTTGTAAATATTAGGAATAAATATTAGGATAATAATTTCAATATTCACTGTTAGGAAACACGAGATATTCTTATCTTTTATCTATAATTACACACTTGATTTTATTATCTGTTATTTTTTTTATTTGGTTAAAGAAATAATGACGGAGATATTAAACATAAATAATAAGTTTACATTACAGCAACTTGTATTCAGCTCGGAACTACTTTGTATTCATCGAGTATAAAGCAAGCAGATTCACTCCGTTACATTCATCAGTTAATGGATAAAACTTTGCTTTTATAATGTAATAAATTTCTCTCTTCTTTATGGAATTATTTTTTATGACTAATATTACTTTTAAAATAGGTTTTTTCTTGTAATAAAATAAAATGACGCGTATTTTACATATCATAAAAATTATAATAAAAATTTCATAATTTTAAAAAGATGAAGAACGATTTTGCTGAAAGATTAAAAATTTTGGATACAGATCAGAAAAGTAATTTCGTTGAACTATCAAACCAATTGCTAGAAATATCAATATTTTTTGCAGCATTGTTTATTATTTTTGTTTATTATTAAGGTTTTACAACAAAATTATTTTCAAATCCAGCAAAATTTTAAATCCCTCAGCAAAATCGTTCTTTCCGTGAAAGATTAGGGAGAGAAAAGTACAATGTAATATCGCACACATATATATTAAGAAAGAGAGAATATTCTAATGTAATTATATCAAACTTTCTGATACAGAGAAGCATTGGAAGTACAATAACATACATAAATAAGAGCACATAATAATTTAATATGCACATTGCACGCAACGTTTCTGTATTCAGAGATTGTCCCCGACGGGGATATAATATTCTTAGTCTCAACCTTGGCTTCATCAGCATCGCGAGCTTCAATTTCGATTGCTCTACGTTCTTTGTCCTTCCACGTTCGAGAGGAAAGAGAAACAGCTTTCGTCGTCGCCGGGTTTCCTCTCTGGACGAGACTCGAATTTCATCGAGCGAAACGACCCTTCCATCCAGATAAGACCAAGGCACGATGAGAAGGGATCGGAATAAGGCAACGACTGATGAAGAGAGGATTTATAAAAAAAAAGGTCTGAGAAACGATGCCGCGATCTTTTCAAGCATTTTAAAAATCACTCTTTGCCATCGCGTCACTCTTTTCTGAAACAGGAATGCAAAAACTTCGAGAAGAAGTCAGATTGAGAAACGATTCACAGTGGATACGGGAAGACGGAGCGCGACGGAGCGGGGGTAGTAAAAAGAGGGTGACGAGATAGGAAGATGAGCACAGATCAGGAGCATAGTCCTCGAAAAGTGGAGTGAAACTTTTTTTCTCGAAACTTTTCCATTTGACCGACGGATTATACAAGCTGCGAGAACTCTTTCGGAAACTTCGGCAAATCGGGGATTGCTGCAACCGGGGGTTGATAAGTAAAGCAAGAAAAAACTTCATGAGATTTAATAATTAATAATAATAATTATGTAATAAAACAATAGATGAGTAATCGACAAAGCAAAAAGTTATATGTTCGAGCGGAATTCTTCTTAATTAAACATTCTTGCTGTTAGTTGAAAAATGATATAATATATATGTTGCAATTTCCATCAATATGTATTTATGTAATAAAAATACAATTTTGGTAGGCAATTAATCAAATTTTAACTATAAGCAACAAATTAATAATATATTTAATGTTTTTTAATAATATTAAAAATTTTAAATAAAATATTTTTTAATAATATTAATTTGCATATTATTGTCGGTTTATACAATTGTATCAAAGGCTGAAAAAGTAAGACAAATCTGAAAACAGCTTATACAGTCAAAATCGATTTTGGACGAATTACGTAATCCTAAGTTGATCCGATCGAAACCGTAATGGTGTGAGTTACTGCCAAGCGGTTTCTGGAACGGATTTCCTCTGCCGTCGCGCAAAGTCGATACGCCTAGTTTGCGACCGAGATCGCGGTTTATCCAAGAGCACGGTTTGGACTCGTAACAGTAGATACATCTCACAGAGACCAGCAAGCAACGTTAATGATCTGTAAATTTTTTCTTCGAGCAATAATATAAAACGCTAAAAAAAGTCAAGACAATTTTTATAAAGTTCTATTTCAGGATAAATTTAGCATTTAGAGCCGAGTTCCGTTGTTTTACTGGATATATTGTGTTCGCTGTATACGAACGGAATTTTATTAAACTAATATGTTTCATTAGAGCGCAATCCAAAAAAAAAAAATCATAAAGAAAAAAATGTTACGACAAAACAACTGTGATTATGGAACGATATTTACTAATGATATCATCGCGTGCTCATTAAGTACTTATACTAGCGTGAAAGCTGATTAAAACTGCGTTAGTGTTAATAAATAAAGCGCGGTACACACTCGAGGCACCATCTCTAATTCTCGACTAACGAGTTATTAAACTAATATCTCTCATTAGCAGAAACCCCTCGATTCCGGAAGAACGTGGCAGGGGCTCCTTACATACTGATGCGCACATGGGGGTCGCACATAGCCGCCGGTGTATACGTGCTACTCGAAATTGGTCTCGTTAGTATGCCGCGCAGTTTCGAGTCAAAGTGCGTTTGCAGCAGCAGCCACTCCGTCACGCACACGAGAAAATCGGGTGTGAGCGAATTTAACAACGCTGGTGCGCCATTAAATGCACGATCTGTTTTTGCGACGCTCGAGTGTTTGTTGTTAATAGAACGAGCCTGAAATTTCTCTCTTTGAGATTCGATCATTTTTATAGTAAATCATCAATTGTCATTCTACAAGATGCAACGAGAAGAATGCAAATTACTATGTTTATCCGTTTAGTAGTTATATCCATCCAGCATCCTATTTATTTCGTCACGAGGAAAAATTGCGACAAATTATTTTCGAGTCAAAAACATTCTTTTACGTACAGCTTTGCAAATATGTTCAGTGCAATGTAAATGTTGATTACGCAAATTACAACATCACAAATTAAATATAACATGAATTTGAGATAAAATTACTGAGAGACGTCGAGTTTAAAAATAGAATTTGAACGCTCGCTCGAATAGAATGTGGAACGCAAAAAGAAACGTTGACCAGATGTAATTATCCGCGAATTATGCTGTTGGTGGTCGTGTCTGACGATTCACTCGCGGTGGAGCTTCCGCATAGGCTTGCGGTAATCCGCAGAACCACACTTTGAGAGGCGCTGTTTCACTAATGTAATTTCTGGCGCGATCGATCGAACTACACGCAAAGGCACACCGAACTTATCGAACGCGAATTAGAATAGATCCCGATCAATGAACGCGTGAAACTTTCTCATTGATATAATTTTTTCATTGATTATACTCCGATCTAGCTGAAAACTGACGTCAGATTTTCGTCGCTGCGAATAAAAAATAATTTTATGCAACACGGTTTAATATCAAAATATTAAAAATAAAAATATTTTTAAATAATTTTCAATGAATTTTAAATAATTTATAAAGAATATTTAAAAAATATTAGAAAAAAATGCTATTTTTTATTTTTAATATTTAAAATAAAATTAAGAAAATCCTCTGATTCTCCACACTGATTTATTGCTAGTCATTTATATAATACTATCTTATAAATGTCATTCAAAACTCTAAACAACTCGGATTTAATTAAAAATATTAATAGTTTTTAAATTTAATTAATAATTAAATTTAATGTTAAAAAAACATTATTTTGTTATATAATGTGATTAGAATTCGTATATTCTTTAGTTTAATCGCATTACGCAAATACACAGAAGTTATAGTTGTATGAAATTCAGCGAGAACTTAGTTCACGATCAAGCTATTAGATAACAAAGGCAACTTAAACGACTGCTATAGCTACTTGGAGATAGAACGTTCAATAGAATAGTTACAGTTCCATTTCTTGCAAATTGTATCATAATGTTTAACAGCGATAAGAAAACCGTAACGCAGTTCAAATGCTCTGTCTTATCGCATTATATTTCTAGAACAATATTAGAACAACAATACTGCAGCAATTGCAAGACAATTTCCAATAGCATTCCAATAACTGCGACGATGTATCTTCCGAATTCTATCGGCAATCCCTCGGTTACTCGTCGAACAAGCTCGAGGTCTTCCGGCGAGTGTTATTCCGAAACCTGAGTCCACGTCGAGATTGAGAGAATCCTCATGCTTCCCATGAATACGGAATCAGGGTTTTGTAAGTTCCAATCTGTTGTACCTAACACAAGCGAGCTCGCACCTAAAAGAAACTACCTGCAAGGATACTTTTGTGGTGGAGCTAAATAAATCGAATCTAAACGTTAGAACATTGAGATTCATACTACATTGATAAGTCAAAAGTAAGGAAATCTTCTTAACGGACATAGAGAAGAAAACAGATTTTCCACGCAAAAGTAAAATTTTTATTTATATAGTAAAATAATAGCACTAATCTCATTGTATGTCATAATGTTATTTCAAATATAATTTTTTTGTTAATTTTAAACACAATTTCTGCAAGTTAATCAAGATTGTGATTTTCGCAAAAAGACAACGGATCTTAGAAACGTTTCGTTTTAACAGAAAAAAATTAGAAAGAAGAGGAATAAAAGCAAGTCGGAGAGTCAATGAATTAACTTAGTGAAATGCAAGAAAAGTCGGTCTCCAGTTTAATGGAGAAGCAGAAAGCGAGGTATTTGAATTAATGGTCGACAATCGGCATTCCCACTACGAGGACTTCACGATGACAACCAATTGCTGTAATTCATTTATGGGAAGATCACCTTCCTCCTTTCACATCACATAAAACGATGGTCTCTCTGAGAGAATTATAATCAATTTCTTGTTCTTCGACGTCCCAGACTTCCCCAGGAAAAATAATGATACCTGCCGGACACAAGGATCATCTGTTTTTAGAAAGCTTTAAGTTTGAACTATGATGTTGCAAATCTTTGAGATCTTGAGATATTTATCAGTTTTTAGCTTATAATGACGATGTCGGAATATTATATGCATCGACTAGTAAAAATACATTTATCATTATTTAAAATATTTATCGTATCTTACGGAAAATTAAATAGTTTAATAAATACAATTCTCTAGCAATTATTATCTTATTTTTGTATCGTTATAAATTATTGCCAAAGCCAACAATCGTGCAAAAAATAGAAAACGCATCTATAATAATCTCAAAGTCAATTCTTATCCGTATATTAGCAATATCCGTATATTAGCATTTCCAATATCCCTTTCTAGGAAAAGTGAGAAAGGATATTAATCGATCATATATGAAAAGAATAAGTAAGGTGGAGCAGTATCCTAGCGCGAAAGATCAGACTTTCATGAAAGTTAATAAATATCTCGTCTGGCATGCTTCTATCTTATACCTTTTTTAACTCATAAGTCTTCACGGCGCTTTGATCGATTATCAATAATATCGTCGTGAGTGTAATTTTTTAATATTCTCTAATCAACAACCTCGTAATAAAAAAAAAATATGTTTTATATATCTCTATAAATTAATAAATATATTTAAATTTTATAAATAAATGTTATTCATAAATTAAAAAATGTAGTTAAACACAATGTCAATTAAAACTTATAGATTATGCAGATTCAATAGACAATTCGCGAAACAAATACTTGATGAATAATTCTGCAGTTTGGATCGCGACTCAATAGTCAGAAACTATTGTCGATGGCATCGAACGCATCGCGCCGGCAAACTAACGCAGCGGACACACTTTCGAACAGGAGGGACAAATGTAGTGTTGAATAATGCAATATGCGCCTGGTACCGGATTAATGTGGTCGGTCCCGCGCGCAAGTGCAAACTTCGTCGATGCACGATGTGTACGAAGTAACCCTGGATGATAATAACGTCTTCGTACCGATATAACACGCTTTGGGAGAAAGCAAACAGCATTTGAGGAATGTCAATAAAATTGATTTAAGCAGCTTAATTTATGTACATCTATCAAGAAGATAGAATTTAGCAATTGGCCGTACGAATCCCCATCCAGTTTTATTTGTACGAAATTAAATACGAAAGATTCAAACCGTATGATTTACGGATGTCTTGCAAATATTATTTCTTATTTTTTGATTTGCGTATATATATATATATATATATATATATATATATATATATATATATATATATCGTGGGTGTGTGTGCGTGTGTTTTATCAGATAATTAAAAAATAAAAAATTTCGAGACAATTTTCATACAAATATTCTTGATAATAACGTTGATAGATAGGAAGTGACTAAGACAGAATATCGTGGAGGCTGAAGGATCATCGTAATGTCGCGGAAAATTGCTTGGAGATATGCACATTTGTTGTCGTCCATTCAGAAGAATGTCGCGAAGGTATACGTGTCATATTCATGGCAGCGAAAGTCATTTCGAGAAAAATGTCAAATTTTACACTTAAGCGATATACATTTTCGCCTAGCAAAAATATATAAATCTCGTGTCACTGAAGATAATAGAAAAGCTTCTAAAAGCGAGGAATAAAATTTCGAATATTGTTTATGTTGCATCAATTTGTATATTAATTCCGAACAAATGTGTGTGATTTTACTTAATGATGCATAAATAGTCTTGTTGACGTTGTCTCCCTTCAAATTGATAGTTATCTCAAATAACAATGGAAACAATTCCATATTAATGGATTCATCTCAGTGGAAATGATAGATGTTTATTTGACATTATCAATGTATTTGAGCGGCTTCATCCGATGATTGTACGCCAAAGAATTAATATTATTATTAGTCGCATTCATCATTCGCATTCAAATCACTTTATTCTATTAAACGTATCCTATTCATTAAAAATAAATTATTATTACTATAAAATATCAAACAGTAAAATGATAGAACAAACGACTACCAGAGTTTTCGGTAATAAAAAAAAGAATATATAATAGCAAAAGATAGAATAGCAATGCGCCCTATAATGATAACCCGACTCGAAGAACGTTCGTAAGTCAACGTTCGAACTTCGTGATTGGAACAGTTCCAACAGTATCTACCAAGAACGATATGTCTCTCTTCTTCGGAAAATATTTACTATTTCCTACTACTATTCTTTCAAGCGGTAGTCAGTTAGGATTTACGTGCAGACAGCGATACATAGTTTGAGGTTGCCATATATATCGTCACGCTTACATCGCATTTTCTTGAACTGTCACGTATCTTTCAAGAAGACAAAAATTCGTGTCTCTTTTACTATAATGCTCCGCGTCATCTGAATGCAATTCGTCTTAAAAACGTTTAGCTCGGACCTCGACTTCGTAGAACATGTTACATATTTCTGTTTCGTAAAATCATTCGACAGCGAAGAAATAAAAAACTGAACAGATAAAAGTTACATTCTTCATATTTTTTTATTTATTTTAACTTTTATATCGAAACTCTAAAAAATCCATTTGAGATCTTTCTATTTATTCAATATTTTAAAAGCAACAGCATTATTGTCAGAGAGAGGAAACGCACGATTATTGACTGAAAGATGAAAGAGACGAATATTGCTCTTCAAATGGAAATATTCACTCATGCTTTTTCCTGTTCTAAGCTATCTGTATATCGTGTAGAACGTAAATGGAAAATAAAAAAAGTTAAGAAGAGGCACTCAGAAAATTGTCTGTTTTTCTCCTCACTTCCAATTCCGTTCTCGATCTGTAAGTAACTCATGTAAGTACTGTTATGCTTTTTGAAAAAAGTTTTAGCTCGTTCGAGTCCATTCCTTTAAATTTTGTAAATATATGTATATGGATGTTCTTAGCATAAAATTATTCATAAACACACACAAAGCAGAAACAAACAAATTTTCTTATCTGATGATTCTTCAGAGTGACTATTTCAGAACAAGTACGAGATACTTAGTCTACGCGAAGCGTTAGCTGGAAATCTGACGGATTCAGGGGTAGTTGGCTGAAGCCCCGGGTGTAATCGCATTATGACCCTCGTGTATAGCTCTCATTACACCCCTGATGGCACTCCATCATTGCCCCCACCAGTTTGTTGCAGCGTAGACGAATGAGTAAAACGAAGCTTTATCGTCAAACTAGTTCCCTAAATATGGTCAGTACTAAAAACGTTTCGATAAAATCCATTTCGTGCATGATTAATTTCTCGTTGTTACACCGTAATTACATTTGATGTCGTGTATAGATTCATAATAACGTTATTATTATATTACATACGCTTGATGATAAACAATTTGCAAAGCATTAAATTGTTTATTTTCTAAAATGTATTTATTTTCTTAAATATATTTATTTCTTCTAATAATAATTTTATCGTATGCGTCTATCAACAACTTCTATCTATACGTGATGTCATGTATAGATTCATAATAATGTTATTGTTATATTACATACGCTTAATGATGAACAATTTGCAAAGCATTAAACTGATTATTTGTAAAATGTATTTATGTGTATTTCCTCCAATGATAATTTTATCGTATATGTCTATCGATTATTCCTATTAAGCTAACAGGACCATGTCAGCTTAAAAAACCAGATCTGTTGAAATATTTATTAATTATTACACTAAATTATATCATTAAAAATAATTTTGAATTATATATTATTTCAAAAAAAAATCATGGCACTGCTAGCTTAGTATCTCAATTGCAAAAGTAATGTCTATCGGCATTACATTATATGAGATATATATGTATTAGGTTTTTCGAAAGAATTTTATTTTATCAAATTTTCGACTGATGTGTCCTCAATTAAATTTTCGAAAACGAATTTTGAATTCTCCCACAAAAATTGAAGCATCCGTCGCAAATGCAATTTTTTTTCTGTCCGAAACGTTTCGACATATTAAAAAATACTATGGTCGGTCGGAGTAAGCCGATAGGTTGTATTTTAGATAGAATTCCAGTCACATATTTGGCTCCTATTGCAATGCAATTGCAATTCGCTAAGTCGCGTATGAAAGTAAGCGTTGATAAAAGTATAAAAATATAAACGTATAAAAACGTATAAAATATTGATTTTTATACGTATAAAAACGTATAAAACGATTTTTATAAAAAAAACGATTTTATCATATTAACCCTTACAATACCGTGTAAAAAAACGGCATCTTACAAATGGGGATATCTGTACAAATGGGGATATTTCAAGTCCGGCCATTGTTTCATTTATTTAAAGTGATTCAAAAAATATCTATAAAAATTCATAAATATATTTTCAAGTTTGTGGAATAAATGTTTATACTTTATTTTAGAAAAAGATAAAATATAAGGAGTAGGGAACCTTTCAATTACGAGAAATTTTCATAGAAATCGATCAAACTTGGAATACCTCTATTTGTTAACGGAACGAGTTAACTACAATTGCTAAAATATAATAGAAAAATTATAAGTATAATAAATTATAAATTTTGACGAGTTATATGTGAGATTATATTTTTATAAATTTTAATGTTTAATGTTTATTAATTTAGATTTACTTCGATTTTTTTATTAATGTCCATTATTCTTAAATAAATATATTATATATTTTTATATGATAATATAATTGCAAAAATGATGATTTAATGTAAAGTTTAGACAATTTAAACATCCCCGCGAAATGTCAATTATATATACACACGCGCGCACGCACAACACACACACACACACAATTTCCAAATTAACAACAATTTTAAAGTTGACGGATTATACATGAAACCTTTATCAGTTTTTGTTCTAGTTTTGCTATTTCTTTCTGTGTGTGTGGGTGTGTGATATATATATATATATATATATATATATATATATATATATATATATATCTATATATGTAAACATATATAGTCCACACACTAATGGCCCTAATCCATTAGATTATCATCAAATGTTATGATCGACGGTATCTGACAAAGCACCTTAACTACTCTATTCATGTCAAGATAATCGAGAAGAATACACGAGGGAATTGAGCCGATCCATTTCGATTCGATAAATCAAGAAAACATTACGAAGTAAAACACGTCTATCACAGCATAAATTTACACATTCAGTCAACTTGAAATAGGGTTTGATATCGTTAAGATCATCATCGGAGCCGTTTCCAAGAATCAAATATTTTATTATTGACTTTCCGGTTGCGACGAACCTCGTTATAGAGAGGATATTACTTCAGTTCGCTGAACTATTTTTCTGCTAAGAAAAATTCATTTGTTTGCGTATCTCAATCAAACTCGGAAAAATCTATGAGTAAAGTTGGCGAATTTATGGTATATAGAAGCACAAATATATTAGGTATAGAAGCTTATATCAGCTACTTGATATTTACAAGAATATTTGTCACACAGGATTCACTGTTATATGAAAAAATAATAGTATATATGTGAAAAATATTAATTAATGTCTATTATTTTCATAGAATTTCAAAATTAGAAAAAGTATTTACAGGAAGAGAAAATTCTATAATATAACAACGTTACACTCTCTAATCTTGTTTTCGCGCAATCATAAGAAAAATTAGAGATAATTAACAAATATAAAGAGTGACAAAAAATATTTCAAAGCTGACCGGATTACGTATAAAACATTTATTAGTTTTTGTTCTAGTTTTGCTATTATCTCTGTATTCTAAAATCGTTCTAGATATGCATGTGCTATCGATTCGATTTCTTCCTGACCCGATTATATGAAAAATGACCCGATTATATGAAAAATTTTGGCAGATTCTCCTTTTGCTACTGTTTGGCATATCGACAAATATTTTGTTTGGTACCTTAGGGAAAACGCGTGTAGTTCCCGAATACTTCGGGGATGCATTCGCAAACTCTTGTAATCCACCATGTGAGTTGTCTATTTTTTCCCACAATTTGTATCATTAATATTGCATTATTTTCTTGTATCAGTATTGTACTTTTTTTCATTTAATCGCTTAGATTTCGATTAACTTGCATAACTGTATGCTGTATGCTGTATGCAAGCGTGAAAAATAAGAAAATTAATAAAAAAAAGTTTTATTCGATTCTAACAATTAATGATCAATTAAAAATGTACTTTGCTCATATATTTTTTAGAAAAAAGTATGCCGTTACAAATAAAATGTAATAAAAATGACTTAAAATTCATGACTCAAAAATGATACCTAAAATATGTGCTAGCGATCCGTTCATGTGTGAAAATAAAAAACTAGAGAAATCTAGGCATACGACAAATTTAGCGTGTCTTTATCGATTCCTCTACCTGTTTACGGAAATGTCTGGCATCGTCAGCAACGTTACTGTGTGCGACAGTCTATTTTTCTTATCTAAGAAGAGCAGAAAAATAGAACATTACATAAAGCATTCGATGAAAAGATAAAAATTTCTAATAGTTATAAATATTATTATAAATATAAATCTCTCGCACAAGAAAATAAATTCAATATTTTTGTTGTTTCAATTCGAATAAAAGCCTTAAATACCATGAATGATTAACTCGAATTATCTCAATCGAATTAAAAAACAACGTGCAAAAATAACTATTTTCTTCCAAATTTTCTTATCGATCAAGATGAGAAAACTAAACTAAAAGAGAAACTTCATCCGTGACTATCCGGAAATCATGCATCTTACGATTAAATTCAAATGTGGAACGAAGTTTATTCAGAAAAAAATACGAACGGAAACTTACTTGATTACGGCACGTTCAGTCGGAAACTTACTAATATTACCGACTTTCCGGAGATTAATTTTTCTTTGATAACAGTTCGCAAAACGATCGAGATGAACTGACATTATTGCAGAGCGCATCGGCAGATTATCGACGTTTGCATAAATATGTGGAATAACAAATGTAGTTAGACACGTTGTTTTAGAACGCAACATCAAGAGCTACGAGTAATTCTGTGAAAAAGCGAAGAAACGTCCTCGTTTTACCAGCTACGAATGTAAATACCTAACAAACTTGAATCAGTGCACTAAGTCAGCGTTCTGATTGCACCGCCGGGATCCATTCGATGTCTTTTTTACATCAAAACGCGAGTCTGCGTTCATCATCTACCCTTAACACCGACAGAAACCTAACTTAGGTCCCTATCTGAAATATGTTTATGTTTGCCGATCCTGATACGTACACGGCGAAAAAGGGAGATGACCGACAGGGTACGGGAGAAACGGATGAATCGGGGAGAGAGCAAATACTTATGAGTTATGAGTGTCTCGGAAGTTTGCAGTCAGTCGTTGCGATTGGGATCGGGCGTTTCAATCTCAGAGTTTAAGAAGCTGTGGAACAGAAAGTAGTACGAAGGCCAGGATGAGTGGAGGAAGGAATTGAGAGGTGATCGAAGTTACGTGGGGAAAATCCCAGGGAAAATACATGAGCGAAGAGGACCGGGAAAATCTCCCGTTTGCCGAACTATCGTGAAATTATTAAGAGCATTCCTCTGTTTACGACGCCCTACCGCCATCCGATAACCGTTTTCGGCTCTCCTGGACTGGACGACTCGTTGCGACTCTCTCACGATTTACTGAGTGATTTCCATGATTTTTCAAATCCTTCGATCGTGCACTTCGATCAGTAAATATCCTCGCAGATGTAAATTCGTTAAATCCAAATTAAATGTAATTTAATTGAGTTCCGTACTATTTAGTTTAGGGAGGTAAAAATTGTCGACTAAAATTTAGAGTAATAGTAATTTGTAATTTCCGAGTTTTAAACGTCGAGATTACAATATTTTTACCACATGCAAATTTACTTTTCTCAATAAATATAGATACAATGATAAATTAAAATTAAAAAACTTGAAATTTATTTGGAAAAGTTTTAACAATATATTGAATATTATGTGTAATCTAGACAATGAATGAATAAATCTGAATGTATAAAAATGGTCACTGTAATGTTAATTTTCCCTTTGTAATAACTATTAATAATATTTTTTCTCGCACAATATGATATATGTATTTTTCATATATTTTGCTAAAATAATTTTTAATATTAAAACCATTTTGTGTTCATACATTTTATTATGTTTTTTTCTCTAAAAGAGGAATTTATTTCCAAAATGTTTAAATATTTGATTAAAGTTCAGTCTTAATCGTTCTTTAATATCTCTAAAAGAAGAATTTTCAAAGAGAAAAGTTTTTTCAAGAAAATTTAAATGGAACACAATATTTTCACATAAATATTATATGAATTTAAGTCGTTTTGCATAACTTGCGATATTGGAATAAATGTACGATTAACTTTCCGCGTAAATTATTCTAATAACAATTAGCTAACTAAATTCGACGGACGAACATTAAAGATTTCCTCTTGTGTGCTCGAATTCAAGCGGTCGGCAACTAATTCGACGCCTAACTTTCTTAACTGCGATGAAATATGCAAACTAAACGAGTACGTAACGTGTAAGTTGCGGTGAAGGTATCACGCTGATGATACTAGATAGAGAGAAAGAGAGAGTGTGCAAGATAAAAGCTGCAAAATCTAGGAAAGCTCTCGAGATACTGATATTCGTCGGCGCCACGAAGTCGTATCTACCCCTTCGCTCGCTCACTCTTTCTTACTCTTTCACTCGCCTTCCTCACATTATTTTCTTCTTGCCTATTTGTTTTCTTTCTCTCCTTCTCTTTCTCGATATATATGCTTCTACTTTCTCTCTCTCTTCCACTCTTTTATTGCGTTACCACTGTAGTCTGATTTCCTACAGCATGTACAATCGGTCGGGGTAACCGACCTCACTTTTCACCGGAGATAGCAAACGCTGGTATGTGTAGCGATTCAATCAGAAATAGAAAAGCGGATGTTTAAAAGGAAATAGAAATTTAAGTTGTATCAGGAACAAAGTGTGTGTAAACTGTACATTACATTATTCGCTTGTTCAATCTGTAAATTTAACTAATCGATATTTTTTATACTTCTAACAATTCTTATTGTAAAATAATAATTATTAAATAATTATTTAATAATTATTTAATAGAAAATTAAAAGACAATAATCTCTGCGACATTTTTCCAATCTGTATCTTATAATAATTTACGCTTTGACGAGAATTCCGGGCGCTAATATTGTTAATCCCCTATTACATTCTAAGTGTTAAACAGAAAATCGTGATGCTTAAGAAAAGTTTAAAACTTTAATCTCACAATTAATCAAAGGATGGTTAGCGCGTTCATCCAAGCCGCAAATGAAGTTGGCTAATACAATTTACGTAGTTTTATTGAGGGTCTTCTCTCACAGATTTTCTCATTATACCGCCGATGGTAAAATAAGACACAGTTGAAATCTTTGTGCGAGGCAAAATGATCGGACAAGTGACGAAATTATAAACTGGCAAGATGTTCACAAGTGGGAAGAACAAAAAAATGTCGAGACTTTTAAGATTTACGATGAGGAAGAGCAAGAAGAAAGAAAGAACTGTCGGGTGTTCCCTTTGTCGTTGAAGTTACTCCATTTATTCACTCTCTTCTTTCGTCACTCGCCGTTGACAGGGAAAGGAAGGAGGAAGCCCGCGGGAAAAGCCGGATTTTCCGAGGCATCCTCCTCGCGTGACAAACGCGATATCCGGAACGTCCTTGTACAATATTGTTACGGAAATGCTTCAAAGATTTGATAAATATGGGATATGTAACGGACGAAGTCAAGTGTGCGTGTCGACGCGTATCCTATCGTACAGAATACAGAAGACACGAAAGATAAATTATGCGTTTGCATTTCCGCTTCCGCGATTATGAAATACTCTTTCATCCTTTATATTTTATCATATTTTATTCATTTAATGGCTTGAGGGAATGAAAGCGAACCGACGTAATGCGCTGGCTAATTATAAAAAGATGTCTTAGAATGAGTTTCATCCAGAAACATCGTTTTTAATAAGCCGATTATTAAATAACGCGGTTTCAAAGTACCAGGAACGCAAGTCGCGATATAAAGGCGAGCTACTTTCATGTTACAATTACCTCATGGATGAAACTCGCAGATGAATGGCGGGCATGCACGAACGGCTTCGATGTCTTTTCCTTTTAAAAGGGAGCTAGACTTGTATCCGGAAGATTTACCGAAAGAATGAATACGGACGATTAACCAGTGAATTTCCTGCATTTCCGGACGGCTCTTTTTACTCGTATTTCGCGCCGGTGGTCCGATCGATTTTCACGGAGTGCGTGACTCGCAACGTCTTTCTTCGTTTCTCAACATTTCGTTGTATAAATCGCGAATAAGAAATCTCTGTATCGCAAGTCTCACGGAACTATCAACTTGAAAATATTAGTATTTTCTTTGCGTCAATGCTCATGGTTGAAGAGAGAATACATCAAATATGATTATTAATATCTTATTCAAATTTACAAAATTCCTTTATGACGTTAAAATAATTTATTCGCTGTTATAAAATAATGACAAATTTTGTAATATTTTTCCATTGTCAATTATATGCGTTATTATGTGATAATTTTACAAATATAATATTATACAAATATACAAATATAATATTACAAATATAATATTATAATTTTACAAATTGTTTCCAACGTAACAAGTTGAAAAATAAATATTCTGCATAACCGTTTTTTATACAAAACAGGATAAGTTGGAAGAATAACTAAAAATTATATTGTTAATTGTTCTATTTTATAAAATTAATTTTGAAACGCATGAATTGTCTATTTTAAGTGAAAAATTATATATGGCACGGCAGATTAACTGAAAATCATATTTTTGACTAAATTAAAATAACAAATGTTAAAATATTTAAACAACAAATTTTCAAGTATATAAACAATTCATTCTGTACGCATTTGCGTTATCACGGACAAATTGCGAGCTGTTTAATTTACGCGACGTTAATTAATCAGCGAAACCTATTTATTCAAGCATCATTTAGACGTTGGCAGTGTCCTTTGTCAACTAGATGCGCTGAAGAGTAAAGGACGTCCGCTAGACCGATTTATCGTGATAAGCCTTTCAACAAGATTTCCTACCCTTATTTATCCGTCAAATTAACGGACGTTGATTAGGCGGGGTAGCAAAGCATGGTCTAGGAAACTCCCCGTTGACAATTAATTATCGTCTGTGTCATTTATTATTTAAGAGTTCTATAGAAGGTAAAATATTAACCTACATATTCTCATTTACGAAATACTTTGTAAAAGTACCTTGTAAAAGAGTGCCCGAATTTAATCATCTTTCATGCGTGACTCTACCGAAGTCGACTTTTCCTGGTCGAATACGTCGAGAAAAAGCATTTGCCGCAAATTTTCAATTATTAACATTAAATAAATTTTTATAATTGATCTTTAAATTAAAACAAAGCTCTCTTAAAATTAAATAAAAATGAAATTTTAGATTCCAAAACGACAGTTTACTTTTCTTATCTCAGACACGCGGAAGCACATCGTGTCATCTGGCGAGAAAACTTCGTCCACGACAGCACATTTATCTTCCTGCAATTGTTTTCGTAATCAGGAATTTTACTTGTTGAGATAATATTATTGTAAGAAACGAATGGATTCAATTGCAACGAAGAGAGAAAGGAGCCGTTTGAATTAGAATGGAAGGGTAAATTATCTCACCTCCGTCATTACTTCGCGAATTATATCCGTGTGATCTCTTTATCTTTGTATCCGTTTTCGTTGTCTAAACGTCGTATATGTTACAAGACGTCTCGCGCGAGTGTCTCGAGGGCATTCATGGCGAGAAATCCAATTTCAATGAAAAGGCGGAACAAGAGGTTACGACGCGAGACAAATATCACGTTTCAGGACGATACACCGCCGCGCGGTTATGTACGTGTTGTCTGCGTAAATTCCTCAGGCCTGTCGGCTTACTCGAGAGAGAATTTAACCGTTTTATCGCGAAAACATGGGATGCGAAACCATTACCGAAATTCCGCTTGTCTTCTTGCATTCATGTATTACTGAGTCAACATTTTGAAAAAGAATTGAAGAATTTTCGAAAATTTATTTGCTACGATAAAATTAAAATTGTAAAATTAACGAGTGAAATATAGTCAGAACAATAAATAAATTTGATTTAATTGTTCGAAGCAATATCTATCTTTTTTTCAGTCACAATTGCCACTAATGATGATTTTCACTGCGGTATTCTTTAATCTCATGCACGTACTGTTTGTATAATGACACCAATAATTTGCAGTCATCCATATTTAACAGTAAATTCAACTGCCCAGTGGCGACCAGACACATTAATTAACAGCAACTGTACTAAATGCACGAAATTCATTACTGTTCGCTATCCATGAGAACCAGGCTAAAGTCTAACAATTATTTTGCAGCAAATTATTTTTGTCTACATTGTTTAGAAAATTATATTAATGATAGTTCGTCAATTTCTTTCTTTAATATCAGATATTTCCTTTTTTTTGAGAAATATTTTAAACGGAATTAAATTAATCTCTATTTTTACCAAAATGGATTAAACATTCACAAATGATTAAACGTTCTGCAATATCCACGATTAATGTAGAAATATCATTTCAAATGATTATTAAATGCATAATTAAGATATAATTTTTCGGAAAACTCAACACAAATTATATCGGATTGTTAACGTTTCTATAGTTTACACGTAAAATTTCCTATTTCTCCACTACTAAAATGATACAAGTTTATTACAATATGTATTCATGTAATAAATAATAGGCAAATAAAGATTACAAACAATATCATTGTTTCGATTAAGTTTACACATTCTCAAAAAATTAAATTAAATTTTTGACTATCTTTTATATAAACTGATAAAATAAATAATTAAATTTTATAACATTATGTATTGTATAATATATTTATAATCGAAAATTTTAAATCGTAAATCTTGCATCTGATCTAAGAATAAAGATGTTATAAGCTAAATACTAGCTCAAGAAGCCCATCGAGTAACGGACTCTCATTAGTAACACGATACTGGATGTCGAGCATTATGAGCCTGTAATCTGATGTGCCAAGTAGCTGACGTATCTCTATTATAACACTATGATTACAAGAAAGCTGCCGCTTTCTACATTCGATATTACGTTACGTGATTGAATTTCGCAAATTATTTAAACGCGATAACATAACGATATGCCGGAAAAGAAATTATACAGTGCATTCTGATTTCAAAATAAATATGTCAAATAATCACAAATTTATGAATTATATAAATATTTCTCTTTATAGAAATTGATGTAATATATAAAATTTTATTTTGTTTTATGTGTATAAGTGTGTGTGTAAATTAATATGTAAAATATACATTAAATCTGTTGTAATACTATTATATAAAAAAATTATTAACAATACTGTAATAAACTCGTGTAATTGCATTTCATTTTTTTATTCAACGTAAATCTTCTTTTATAAAATGTGTCATATATAAATGTGTCGAATATATAACTCCTTCATATGTATATCCGATATACAACTTCTTTCTTGCGCATAGTAGAATACTAAGAATAGAAATAAAAATGTCTTTTGGTTGAGAAACGGGCAGAGAAAGAAAAGAAAGAAAAAGGAGCGCAAACAAAGTAGATGAAATCACTGGAGCTGAGAGAGTATTTCAAGATCCACACGTGCCTTGAGTGCAATAATTATTGCTGGAGACATTGCCGACAAACGTAGCCTAGGAGCAACTTCTAGAAAAGTTTGATTTGAGAAGCGACTCTTAGGTACGCCAAAGTTTTCGGGAAAGCAACTTACAAGGGGAAAAGGACAAGCTTCGAAAAGTGTCAGGAAAAGATATCAACCCGCGCGTCTAGTCCGACCTGTATTTGACAAACTTTTTCTCGCTTGATATAAACTGATTCAATCGTAGAAATAAGAAATGTGATGTTACAATTTTGATAAACGTCAGATCGATGCAAACGACAGTGAACGAATAATTTTCGATCGCAATTCGAGATGCAATCAAATCTCGTAAACAGAACATTTCGTTTTTTTTCGTACTCATCAAAGGAAATCATATATCTATATTTCAGAATTTAAAATTAATTTAAAAGTAATTTAAAATTAAAATTTAACATTATTTTAACAGCGAAATTTAAATTCAGTTTTAACGTATATTTTCCAGTGTACACACGGCTGACATTAATTACTCAACGACTCAACTCAATTGCATTTGTGACATTACGGTGAAAAAATATTAATGTTTTATTATACTGTGTCCAAATAAAATCAACGTGAATTTACACGAACATGTTTACGTTAGAAAATATCGTCTATTTTTGTTTTTAGTTTGTTTGAAAGTAAATATCATATTTCGGTAAACATCTATTTCGGAGGGGAGCGTATTTTTGTTATTTCATTGAATCGTCAAGTCAAGTTGTGCGATTTAAACTGAAATTATTTCGCGATGTGAATCGGCGAGATGGCAAACTCACCAATTTTGACGACCGAAGGCAGCGCGTCGAGCACCGATGGCAGCTGAAGCAGCTGAAGAACAAAGATAGAGGCTACCAGGCAGCCCAGATTCATAGCTCATCTCGGAAGCCCTCCGCCGCGGCCTCTCGGTGGCCCCTCACACGAACACTACCGCACAAATTATGTGGTGGATAGGGCCTGACGTTCTTATGCACACTTTTACCTAAACATAAAAATACAAATGTTATGTATTATTCAAACAGAGTCGACGTAAAACGTCTCGCCATCGCAGCCACTGCAATCGAAATTAATATTATGACTGAAATTTAAAAGAGTTTTAATTAAAACCTTTTAATGCATATTATTCTATTATATCTTTACAATCTTTGAAATATCATGTGTGTAAATACAAGAAAGCTTTGTATTACGGATCCTAATTGGTTTCCATTTGAAAAAAAATGAACTTTTTACCGGAACGTTAATTAAAATTCGCATGAGAAACTGGCTTGGAGATAGAATATATCCGTTGCCTTTTACCGCGCGTGAAATTCATAAGGGTCGGTCGTATCCTAGGCGGAATGCATTTTTCGACAGACAGAAGGATTTCTATGCATTTTGCGAATGGGCAAAAATTTATCGTTTTTCGTAAACGTTTGAAATTCGATTCGGCAACCTTATTGCTTGTCCGAGATGTTTCTACGCGATATTTCAATTAGACAAACGATTCTCGCCGAGAAATTTGCACGTCGTATGTATCTGGTACGCAAGTATTTAGTAAATTCTCGTGGCAACGCGGAAAACTTACTATCCGTGACTTGTACTATTTTACGTCCTAAATTTCGATGGCGCTCGGCCAAAAGGGTTGAAAGGCAGATGTCTACTCGTGTAACTTTGCGTTTCCAACAAACGTCACATGTACGACGAACATTTTCGAAGACTAGTGAGAATGTGACAGAGTTGGCATTATTTCAGGGATTTATTGTAATAAATCAAATTACATTAAGTTGTCACAATAAGTTGTACGAATAAATTTTTAATGAGAATGTTATAGCATATATGAATTTTTCAACTAATACAGTGCTAATATTCATTATCCGAACCATGGCACAATCAATATATTTAAAGAAATAAAATATAACTTGCTACTCAAATTCGGTTCTCAAATTATTAACATTTCTTTTCTTTATATAAAAAGATGTAATTACTTAGAAAATAATCTGCAATGTATAGAAATCATAGTAGAGCATCGTATTACAACGTAACGTACAGGCGCAATATGAAATCGAATATCGTTTGTAAAATTTGATAATAAAGACGAACTGGTAAAAACACACATATGTATTTGTTGCATTTATTTGAATATAACATACATCTAATGCTTTCATGTTCAATTAAATCAATGTACTATTGTAAAAAAGCAAATTCAAAGACATTACATCTATTACATTGCCATTATGTAATAAAAAAATGTTAGATATAGTACATTTATTTTTTATAATATTACAGCGTCAATTAGTTAATTGAGGTTTCACTTGTTCACAGCAAATTTTCAATTTACATCAACGAAATTAACTGTTTTTTTATCTTTATATGCATCTTCAATGTTTCAGGAGCAAATAACGTCGATTTACTTGACAAACTTTGCATTCTGTTTTCATTCGACGCGTTTCTTGCTCGCCGATGCTGTCTCGTAAATCGAAAATTACGAAATAACCGCAGTGTTTTGTCGCCGGTGCAGTGATGCGCTCGCTGGCAGAAACCACCGGTATTATTTGATTTTAATTCAGTGTCATGATTTCTTTGCGAAATGAGGAACAGTTTGCGAAACTTCTCGCGCGCGGCTTCCTCCGTCGTTGTCGTCGCAGTAGTTTTAGAAGAAACAATGGCACGATTTTCAATTCGCGATGTCGCGAATTCGCCTGGGAGAAATCCCGCCGACTGTCTGGCGACTTTTCAAGGATATTCTCATATAGTAATTCTTCCGTTCGGCTTTATTATGAGAGGGTGAACGTGTTTCTTACTTCCATTTTCCGGAATTCCGACCTGAGTAAACTCTCTTATTCGAGACGCGCTCTGCTGTACAATGTCGCAGGAGAAAAAACAATCTAAAGCTAGTGATCTCCTTGGAAAATATAATTATATGTTACGATAGATAATTCTTTCGACTAATTGACGCAATGTATATAATTGAAGATATAATTTTTAAGATGTAATTAATTTAAGATTATTAAACTTATTGCTATTTTTCTAAAATTTTTTTCATTTCGTAAGATATTTCTATCTCATTGACATTTTTCGCTATTAAGGTACTCAATGTTTATACGAATCAAAGAAGATAGAGTGAAAGAATTTCTTTTACGTCGGAATACGCGCATAAGAAACATAACGAATTCAAACTAAGAAATTAACGTAATTATCATGATTAGAGCGCCGTGAAAATTAATTCATCTTCCTCGCGAGGAATCGCGACATTCTATTTGTAATTTCGCAATTAGCACGTCGAGGAGGTGAAAAACCACGAAAGACTGTAATGAAAATATATCGAGCTTTCTCCATCGATTCTGTCGTCTCGAAGATTCCTTTGAAGGGAGAATAAGAGAGCTGTTAAGCCAAAATCTTCCGAGAATTTAGAAAGATTCGTTCTACGTCGCATCCAGGTTGCCTTAATCGCGCCCCTTTATTCGACGATAATTCGTCGTGGCCATAGAAACCCCTTAATGACTCAGAAAAAAAGCATGCGAGTGTGCATGCGCAAAGAGGATGAAAATGAAGATGATGAGAAGAGCGAAGAGTCAGCAAAGTGCGGAACAACGCAGAGAGAGATATAGAGAGAGAGAGAGAGATAGAGGAAGAGAGGGAGGAGGCAGTGCTTTAAATATATATTTCTTTTTATTCCCCTTTCTCTCTCCACGTCTGGCCGCCCGCCACCTTTGGTGATTTACGGTCGTCCTAAAACATCTTTGCGATATCGTGTCGTGCCGACTCCCCAGGAGGAAAATAGAAGAAAAGCGGCTAGTGAATTTCCTGAAATTCTCGTTAACACGGTCATTTCACCTCACCTCCGATATGTGGATTATATGAGAGAACGAAGAAATCGCTTACTACGGGTGCCATATCTTCTTTTTTTCCTTCATTAATTATTTCCTCGTGGAATTTTACGGCAAATTTAGATCAATCGATTTTCGATTCTACCGAGCAATAGGCGATCGTCAACGTCGGACCTACCTCTATTTGAAATATTTTGCATACCGTGTCAGCAAAGTGCGGTTTCGCACACATGCGGGCGAGTTTCACAGAAGATTTGTGATTGGACAACTGTGACTATATAAAATCGTTCTCTGCATATAAAATTTTTTTCAATATATTTGACAAAAAGAAAAGATTTTCTATATTGATAAAAGCTACGTGCATGGCAAGAATAATTTTGAAGAACTTAGCTAGATATAGATTTCAGAACAATTTTGTTGGACATCAAAATAACTATATAGTATGCTCAAATATAATGAGCAATGCTACAAAAAGTTTTGACATTCTGGCAATTAGCTTGAGCGTACATAATTATTTTGATAGTCCAACAAAATTATTTTCAGATCTGCATTTACATAAATTTTTAGAAACTTTAGCAAAACCGTTCTTTCCGTGTGGGGAAAAAACATCCAATGTTCAAAAATTTAGTAAATTCGCATATGATGCCTCGGATTTAAAGCAACACGATCTCGCTTGTGATACAACTTGAATGCATCCCTTGTTCCTCTTTTTCTCAATTTCTCTGTTTCCATCGCACCCTTTTCTTCGATTTCCCGGCGCTTAATGTTCCGGATATCGATACTGTAACTTCGTATGATCATTTCGCGGCACACGATACAATAAAATTTAATCATCCATACTACTACCAACGAGTGGACGAAGCTGGTATAAAAGCACACTCCGCTTTAATCCACTCGTTTATAGGAATGTAAAAATAGACTGCCGTTTACTTATAAGAATGGAGTTAAAAACAATCGATATTTATCGCGTGTAAATGTTAACAATTTTTTTTAAGTAATGTAGATAGTATTTATTAGAATCTTTAATTCGTCTTTCAAAAATAAACTGTACGAAATAAAATTCTTTAGTCAAAATAAATAAATAAAATCAATTAAATTAGAATAATAATTGGTTCGTCTAGATAGATAAATCATAAAATTTCTCTTTAGCTTAAACTTCCAATATTAACTAAATCACACGCCAGTGAGATATTCAAGGTTTCAGGTTAATTGTACAAATGGTTTAATTATATTGCCTTGAGGTAATCGTGATCTCAATTAACAAGCAACATTAATATCTACTTGCATTATAATTATGTCATTATAATATGTAATAAGTAATATTTATAATTTCATTTCGCTCATTAATTTCGTGACGTGTTACTATAACGAACTAATATAACATTGTCGCAATATTTACTACTGTTCGTGTGTATAGTTTATTATTGTTTATATATTTCCGACATCATTAAACGATAACTTGCATGCGAAGAAAATGATTAAACTTATGCAATCTATATCGCGACAATAGAATCAATATGTGTTATGCACGAAATAATACACATTCTCATTCGTCCCTGAAATTTAAGAAAAATTAATAATGTGAAAGTCATTAATGAAACTCATTATTGATTTCTATAAAATATTAAAATAAAATATTAAATAAAATTTTAATTTAAAATTGCAGTAAATAAAAGTATTATTAACTAATTCAACGTATATAATTTAAGTATGAAATCTAATAATAAAACAAGCGAAAATATTTTAATCTATCGAATCCTGCATATATTATATCATTTTGACTCAATTATACCTTCGCAGCTGTAATTTTCAATTTACTTTTATAATTTACATAGTAACGTAACTAAATTGAGTAGAAGATATGAAGCATTATATTATTTTCTATTAATTATTAATTAATTCAATTAATTACGAATCGAGCGATTTAAAAAATACATAATCAATATCATGAAATCGTAAAAACCGGATATTTTTAACGCAATTGCAGTATTTTGTTACCATAGCGTATGAACAATATAGAGCAAATATAATTTCAAATAAATTTCTAGTATGTCACGCATCACGTGTTTGTTTATTCGACATAATCAATATTCCGATATAATCAATTTGTATTAATATCGTTCAATTGCGATGATTGCGTGTCTGCATCAATCGCGACAATTTACATAAAAAAGTGCAATAAATTAAAGTAATTTATAGCTTTATATATCAGCTTATCAAGTTATAGAAAAAGAAAAGAAAAGAAAGTTATCACTCGATTAACAAGTCACGTGGCAGACAGTGAACTCCAAACTAGCAGAGCAATTCGTCTCGGTTCGAGAAGTAGTTATCGATTTTGTCAAAGCAGGATACCGCATCGTGACACAGAACTCGCTTACCAAATTGGAGTAAGTTATGTATATTGTTTATGAGTTATTGTTTCCAGCAATCACATCCCCGAGAATGTCGCAGAAGGTTAGAAAAATGACAAAGAGTAACATTTTAACGACTCAAATGGATTTGACAAATTCGATTTTATTGAAAGTGATCATTGTCAAAATCTATCTATTTTTGTTCATAAATTTCAAGATATTTCAAAGTTAAAAAATAGATATTGTTTCTAGTAAAATTAAATTTCAATTTAAAATATCAAGTTAAAAGAATGTGATTTCGGAATTTTAATATTAAAATATATAATTATTTCGATTAAAATTGACAAAAAATTTTCTATTTATCAATTTTATAATAAAAATATAAATCTGTTTGCTAATCCATTTAACGTCTAACTCCTCGCAGTCTCAATTTGATACCTTCAATCCCGCATTATGATTATTTTCAATTTTGAACTTTGAAGTTCGGAATATCCAGTCATACACAAACTTACTAAGCTTCCAGTGAAGCATAAACTCCACTAATGCATCTGCTTCAGTTGAGATTGTATTGAAAACCCGAATTAATTTGCGTTTCTCATATACATATTTTTGTCGTTTATATTTTAAAAGTCTTCTACTTATATTCAAGCAGTTGAGTAATTAGAATGGCGTTTACTTACCGCGTTATTCATCGCGGCTGTCAGGCAAACCTCCGGCGGTAGAAAAAACCTCAGGGAAACCTTGGAATATCGTTGCGATGATGTTACGAGGGACGCGGAAACATTCGAGAGCGTCGGCTTTTAGGAATTTTTAGGAATACCGGCGCGTAAAGACGTGCGTTGTCCTCGCGACGCGCGTAAACATAACCTCCGGATATAGGGTACGCGGAACGTTATCATCGCGGAAACGTATACATACACATCCTATCGTGACAGAGGCCGGCGCGCGACTGCCGCTCGGCCGTTCGGTCGTCGACTCGCGACGTTAGCCGAACACTCCCGAGCTCCGATTCTCGCCGAGCGACCACGTGCGCGCCGGCCAATCACGCTTGCGCTGGCCCACGTGCTCGTTCAAAGAGACCATGTGAGAACGATTAGCGCGCGCTTTGCCGCTCTTTCGAGCAACGAGCTTTAAATCGCTTCGTTTCGGAGTAAGGCGCTTTAAATGCAATACCATTTCGGAACGAGCCAACGCGATGCCGTCTCGACGTCTATACAGATATGTTCATTACACAATATTTAATTGGTATTTTTTCCTATCTCTTATTATTTTATTTCTTTTAATAAAACATCATCGATATACTATACAAGCATTTTTAATAGTTAATTAATTGTATTGATCTGATATTTTCATATCATTTCTGAAAAGTATTGACATAGAGCATAATTAAACCGTTTTTTTCTCTTTTTGATGCGATTTTTTCAGCATTAAAATTTCAAAACTTCTGAAGAATTTACTGTCGAGAAAAACTCTGCACAATAATATATGCCATATAATATTAACTTCCGATTTAAAAGATTCTAATAATTGATGCAACGTTTTATGTACTGATTATATTTTTTAATATAATGATATTAATATAATGTACAAATTTTACTAACTAAACAGATTTTTACGTTGTAATAAAATATAGATAAAATATCTTATTTTGACATATAACTCTCAACGCTTGGAAAAAAATTTCGAAACGCGAAGTTGCATCATAGGGTAGAGTAAAGGAGTTGGAGGCCGCCATATTAAGTTCTATCAGCTACTACCTGTTTTAGTAGCTCTTTCATGCTTCTCATGCACGGCTACACGCGCCGTAAACTTAAAAGACTTTTATGGCAATTTTGTTGGCGACGAACAGGGATCGTTGCTCCGCACCGCTTCATAAACTTCTTTTCATTATAAATTTCATGTTCCCAGACGTGCACTCTATTTCTTTCACATATAAATGGTGATTTTGGAAAGTTGAAACATTAGCGATAACAACTTTTACGAACGAAACGCATAACGTTTAACGATAAAATACTTGTACTACAGGAAGATAAAGCAAAAGCTGAAACTGTTCAAACCAAAACGTAATAACGTAATACAATAAAAATGAAACAAATAAGAATACAATTATTTTAATTTATAATAATTTTCGTCAGCATATTCTATTCAAAATATTGAGAAATTTAGCGAAATAAAATAAAGCCATGAAAGATCATTTTTGTAATTAGGATATGTTTAAAAAGAATATCATACACAAAAATGTTAAATGTTGCAACAAATGTCACTCAAAATTATTCTAGAAAAACGTCCATTTTATTTCTTGGCGTTTTGTTCATTTAATTAAGTTCTGCGAGATGAAGCATACTGTAATCTTTACGCTTCTGTACGAGACTATTAAAGAGACATCTTTCATAAACACATGTTGCGAAATTGTAGCGCTAACTAAATGTTTAATTAACTAATTATAATACTAATTCAAATAAAAGAAAAATGTTCAAATATGCAAATCTTTAAGCAATAGATTTCAAGACAACTGCATGAGTTAGCCGAGACACGAACCTCATGATGGATTGAAAACGAGTTTCCAAGTGGTTTGGCTGGAGTTGCAGTCGAACATGGCGCAATAGTTGCTTACGTATCCGGAGGATGGCAGTATACTCGATGTTGCTAATGTTATGTTTTTTAATTTTTTTTAGTTTTTTTTTTCATGACACATATTCGCCTTGTCAAGGCTGCGTTCCGATACTCACTATCAGTACTGAAAATCTATACTGTTCGTAATGTGTATTATAGATTTTCAGTATTAGCAGTGAATATCGGAACGCAGCCCAAGAGACACTACAGTGTCTCGTGCCTATATTTTTCGTCAAATACATCTTTTCATAAGAGACGCTACAGCGCATTCTTTATAGAAAGGAAAATGCTTTACAGAAAGGAAAATCCAAAAATCTCCATAAATCATTGTTCTTCTTAAATAAATCGAAACATACAGATACTGAAGAAGAATATAGATTTTTCCAATTGAGAGAGAAATATAAATTCAGCGTTCGCATATTGATGATCTAGAAACGTATTTTGCAAGACTCATTCGGCCAAAGATATATTGTATATTATATAAATAAAATAATAAATGATCTAAAAAATATAAAATGCAAAGGAAAAAAGACCGCTGATTGTAAACATTCTCCTTGAAGTATACGAAGAATTGTTGTTTTGATGTAGCTTTAATGATGCGATTGCAAGTATCTGAAATTAGCGATTAGCCAGTATCTGAAATAAAATACGCACGGAAGTAATTAATTGCGCTCTAAACGAAATCACGATACCGCGACAATACAAAAGTTCTCTTCGACTTCAATGCAACTTTTGTGAAAACGATCCCGCGCGATTCGGTACGTACTATTTTCCTCGGAGAATCCATTTTCGAACGACACGACGGTCGTTCCTAACTCGTTCGTCATCGATTTCGCGATCGGAGGCCGGCGGAGGGTGAAGTTTCAGCCGCACAAATTAAAACCATTACTAATGGCATCGAGCCCCGAACAGGAAACCCGCCCTTATCCCGGAGAAATAATTCGTCGGTGCATTCGCATCGACAGCGCGAGGCGGAGAATCGCACTCTTCTCCGTACGCTATAGAGAACTTTGAATGCGGTTCAAACGCACAGACAGTGAAAAACGTCCGTGACCCGCCAGACGCATGGCCAAAAGCAGAGAGGAATATATTATCATCAAACATGACGGCGATCTCTTAACTTCTTCTTACATGTGCATGATCCCAAGAATTTTACATTACAATTACATTACAATTATAATTTGTAGGAAAATATCGGGAAATAACGAGAGAAACACGTCAATGTATTTCTTAATTAAAATTAAGATATTGTATAAAAAAATAATAATTTTAGGATATGTGCGTTATAAATATATTTATATTTATATTTATTATCTACATTCATTCAAATTGAACCTTTTATATCCAGGCATTTTCAATTTTTGTAATGCTAGTCTGTAAATTCTAAGGTTTCCAAGAAACTTTTGCATTTACAGATTTGCGAACTTCGCTTTGTTCAACTTTTCCATTCAGACAACTTTACTTGATAAAACATGATGCAGCTGTAGTTTACCGAGACATATATAATATATATTACGTAAATGCTTGAATTTGATTTCATAGAATCTAAAATTCAGTTTACCGCGTATGTATGTGTACGTTATAAAAAGAGATATTTTATTAAAGTCAATCCTAGATTCTAAAGTGGAATGAATGAAGAATGAATCGTGCGATTTAATTTTTGGAGCGCTTTCCACGTAGAAAAAGGAACGAAAAGAATGAATGTGACGTCGTGTCGCCTCACGAGAGGTAAAACCGCGAGAGATTGTCGAACGGAGACGTCTTGTGGAATGTCGCGCGATCCCACCGAGCTTTTACGTAAGAAGACTTTTGGACGATATCCAGCACCAATAGATTTATCATCGTAAAACATAATGGTGCCATTGTATATATGGCTAAACGATCACGATGCTATTATTTTAATAATTGGAATCATTGTGTACAATTACAAGTTATAGTTAAATAACAAAATGTAAATTATATTTAACATGCACTTTAAATACAATTTAATAAATCAATAAAATTAATGAGAAAACTATAAAATATTTCTAACGATAAAATGTATCTTTTATGCACTTATGATTAAAACATATTTATAAGTTTTATTTTGGATGATACATTTTAAAAATAAAATAAAAAATTGAAATTGTAAAAATAAAAAAAGATCAACATAATATTATTTTAAATTTTATTTTGTTTTATACTTATAATAAAATTGTATTATTTATAATAACATAAATAAAATACATGTTATTAAAATACAAGATTGCATTCATATTCATTCGATACAATCTATCCACAAACTGTACATCATAAAGTTGTGAAAATAACGTTCGATTTACCATAGTAAAAGCAAAAATTAAAAAATAAATCCAGATCTGCGTCGGATATGAAATTTTCTAAAAAATGCTACTTCATCCTTCAAATCTAAACAAGAATATTTTTAGCTATCTTTTTCACTTCAATCGAATCGGAATTGGTTATTACTGTATTACCAATTAAATTAACCTACACAACGTTGCATTAATAACTTTGGCGTTTCATGTTAATTTCCGGATATCTTTCAATATCTTTTCATTAAATATCTTATGGTAATTCGGATGCAGTTACCTGCAATGTACCCTGGAAATCATTATAAAACTTATTGGTAATTTCGCAACGGAGACTACACCCTTGATATTATTTCGCCTTTATCTTTGGCTTCGATTATTACCTTTCGAACCTGACATTCGGGCAAAAGTGATCGCTTCCAAATGCAAACAGCAATAATGGAAGTGATCAACTAGCCTAAGCATATTTACTTAATAAAAGCAGGATGTTAATTTCCGGTATAAGATTTACATTACTTGTATATTAAATTCAATGTATATTAAATTACATTGACTTCTATACGATCTAATTACGTTATTGATGTACAGCCAATATAATCAATTTTAATGAATTATTTCATAATTTTACAAATATTATGTATAAAATAATTTGATTTATTGTTACAATATTGTCTAAATAATGTAACTATACAATAAACTAGACGTATTACGTAATAAGAATTTAATATGCAGAAACGCATATTGAAGTACTTGACAAAAGTATTGCGACAATTAGGTATATAGATACCTGCATATCTTTCAAGGTAATAGATAGAGAAGCAATTAACGACTTTCAATAGCAACGAGTCGTATCGCTATTTTATTGTCCTTGCATAAGTCATTTTCTTTCTGACATGTATTTTAATTGCATTGTGAATATGTGTGAATATGTGGGTTCAATTTTGTCGTTTATTTCCTACTGCATGCTAAAAATGGAATACAATAAGTTTTCATTGATCAACATGTAGAATTTTTAAGAAATGAAACAATTAGCGGTGAAAAATCAAGCAAATAATAGCTTGCAAATAATAGTTCGATTATCTAAATAACGACGTTATATATTAATGTGACAATTGTTACTTTATTAATATATGCCAAACGCAATTTCAGTAAGTTTCATTGTTAACACACTTTCTACGATGCGATCAAATTAATAGTTGAGGAGGATTACAAAATGTCGGGAATTTAACAATGAATACTTTTAGGCATCGAATCTTTAATTTCTACTTCCTCGATAAGAACATTAACAATAACCATTAAAAAAGCAAAAACATTAAAAGAAATTTTAAGTTTACGTTATTATATTGTATTTAAATAATATTAATATGAAATTTTTTTTTATTCATGAAAAATAAGTTGGAAATTAAATTAGAAAATATATTTGATATATAATGAAATAATAAGAATTATTTATGTATATTAACAGAAAATTAGTCTGCTTAAATAATAAAGAAAATTTATTTAGAAATATTATTTCCAATCGGTTCAAAAATAATCATAATAAAACACAAATAAATATAATATAATAAAACTTTTGCCATTTCATTGTAGCAAATATACATAAGCAGCAATGAAAAATTAATGACTATCGAGTGAAAACTAGTCAGTATAAACAAGATGACATAAAAATTCGAATTTGCTATTGCTGTTTCCATTATCATTTAAAAACATATAATTTTTAAAAATACTTCGCTAAAAAAATTAAATAAATAAATTAATATATAAATTTTTGGAAATAAAGTGAAAAACTGAGATAAAAAAACTAAGAAAATTATTAAAATTTAATAATATCTTTAAAATTTGGCTACACGTGATTATACGTCCCAAAATATTTAATTAAAAAAATTCTTAACAATATCAAAATATTTTAAAAACTCTCGTAAAAAATAATTCTAATATTCAGTTTGCTTAATAAATTATTTTCAAAAAAATATGTAGTCCTTGAATTTTCTACGCAAAACATTTATCTTTACATAATTCACATGTATAATTTTCTAGTAATTTAGATATCGAATATTCTGCATTTACCTAGTTTACGTGTTACGTAAGATACAATTAATATGATAGCAATAGTATACATATATAGTTGCAGCAATATATAATAATGAATCGTTTCTCGTTGTGTTTCTCAGTTAGCAATTTTCTTAGGATATATTAGATAAATATACATATTGTTTTCTAAAAATCAAACAAATATATATTAATGTTTAATACATAATATATATATTATAATTTTGCTCTCTTTATTACTTTTGGTTATCGGTTTGTACGAAGAGGAAAAACAAGGAAATTTTTTAAAATTTTCCTTGAAATACATCGTAAGTTTTATTCAATAATTGTTGTTAAGTGTTACAATTTCTGTAAATAATTAATAACGTCGAATGTACTTTGAAGAAATTACGATTTCTATTAATTTTTTCAGATCCTATAAAAATTAGTCAATAAACAAAATCACAACATGTTATAAAAATTCAAATTTACCGTTGCTATTTCCATTATTATTTAGAAATAGATATGATTTAAAAATACTTTGCTAAAAAAAAATCAGTATAAATTTATGGAAATAAATAAAAGTAGTAAAAAAGACTGAAGAAATTATTAAAATTTAATATCTTTAAATTTAATTATACATCTAAAAATATTTAAATAAAAAAACTTTTAATAACTTTATATTTTAAAAACTGTCGTAAAAAATAATTTTGATATTCAGTTTGCTAATTTTAGTTCGGTCAATAAAATATTTTCAAAAACATTCTTGAATTTTCTATACAAAACATTTATTTTTACATGACTCATATGTATAATTTTCTAGTAATTTAGATATCGAACGTTCTGCACATTTACCTATGTAATTATGTGTTATGTAAGATATAATTAGTATGATAGCAATAGTATATATATAATTCTTCTACAGCAATATATGATAGTAAATTCTCATTCGTTTCTCATTCGTCGTGTTTCTGAGTACCTGATATTAGGTAAATATGTACTGTTTTTATAAAACTAGACAAACATGTTAATGTTTAATACATATTAATAAATATATTATAATTTCGCTCTTTCTATTACTTTCTGGTTATCGCTTTGTACTTGAAGATCAAGAATAAACAAGGAAAGAAATCTTTTAAAATGACTTCCTTGAAATATATCGTAAGTTTAATTCAATAATTGTTGTTAAATGTTACAATTTCTGGAAATTAATAACGTCAAATGTACTTTGAAAAAACTACGATTTCTATTAATCTTTTCAGGTCATATTTTCTTTTATAATGATGATGCTAAACGATGGTTATACCAAAGTTATGGACGAAGATTTAGTGAGAATTCCAGTTAAGCGAGCGGCAGCAAAAAGTACGTGTGTTTTCCTGGATATCTAATAAATATGTGTTTACAATAAAAAATGCACCAATTAATTCATTGACTTATTTTGTAGACCAGACTGCACCATCACCACCATCACCACCAACACCACCACCACCAGAAGGGACAAATCCACCTAAAGAAGCAGAATGCGAAATTGAGCAGTAAAAATGTTACTCCTCCTCCTCCTCCTCCTCCTCAATAATTATCTGAAGGCGTATTCTAACTTGGACTCTGAATTAATTAAAAAGATTATTTTCTTATTTATTCTTCCCTAATTGCACTTACTATTAAAATTGCACTTACTATTAAGCGGTTGCACAATAAAACATGAAATTTCTTTGCACTTATGGTTAAATTATATTTGGAAACTATATTAGGGCTTACTGTAAAAATAAAATAAAAGATTGATCAGCATAATATTATTTTAAATTTTATTTTATTTTACACATACCTATGTATTAAAAATTTTATAACTAAATTACGTAAATAAAATGCATGTTATCGAAAGACGTGTAATCTTGCTTTTATACAACATATTACAAACAAATCACAAATTATAAGCTGCGTAAAATAAATATTTTGCTTATAATAAATAATGTATATTTATTATAAGCAAAAATGTAGAAATAATTCTAATCGCTTTGTATATATAAAAGTTTCTGAAAAATATTGCTACATCCATAATTTATCCTTATCTAGATTATAAGAATATTTTTATCTTTTTTCTTCACTATTCATCGGACTCGATCATTTCTATACTTTCAATTGAACTAATTTACGCAACATTGCATTAATAATTCCGGATAATATTAACAATGCTGTTCCGTTCGAAAAAATTTCGGGTCTTTTCATTAAATACCTTATCGCAGTTGGAAAGTTATCCACAACGTATCCCAAAAATTGCTGTAAAATTTATAGGCGATTTCGTAAGAAGCTATGCCCTCGTATTTATTTTTAATTGGCTTATATTAGATAATTATCACGGATCTTGGCATCCGAGCAAAGGTGATCGCTTATAATTGCAGATGGTAAAAATGGTGATAATTACGTAGTACAGTTGCCAAACGATAAGACTGGTTAAATAGCAGTTAAATGTGAGCAATTAGCCGCGATGATGATGATCATAGACACAATGCAACGCATTTTATTTGCTGAATCATGCGAACGTGTGTCCAGTTATTTGCCCGCAATAATAATCGATGTAGCATTTTATCGTTCCGAAATGAATTATGATTCAAAGTTATAGAACATTATGCTTTGTCCGCTTACAAATGTATTTGGTGTTATTGATCTAAATTTATACAATTTGCCATCGCGGTCATGTGTGTCTTGTTTTATTTTTTATTTAATCAACTGCTATATCATCACATCTGTATTTATCTCATAATAAAAATATTTTATCATAAAACTAATTTTGCACAAATTCACGTAAATGTCGCAGTTTTTTCTCAACGGATCATAAATTGTCTGAGACATTATACGTCACAAAGATCAAATTTAAAATTGATAACTGTTTGATAATGACCTCGGGCGACGCGATATGTATGCGAGAAGCGGATTACAGGGACAGAAGAAAACGGACGCGTAACGAGAATAGATGGAAAACCAATGGTCGGCCTCTTGAGATCGATAAGAATAAATTGATCGTACCTATGAGACGAGTGAAATTATGAAAAATGTCTATACATTAAAACGTGTTTATTCTATAAGTTAATGTATATTTTATTAAACTTGTTAACATTGTTTTTTTTTCAAAAAAATAATTACTTGTCTAATATTTATTATATTTATTATATTTAATTATAATAATTCTCGATTTTTTAAAGAAAGTCTTTTAAATAGTCAGAAAAATGACATATAACATGTGGCAATAATAAGAAATTGTCAAGTTTAATTTATAAATGAATTTAGAAATAATTATGTTCTTTGATGTTTCTATAATTTTACATAATTTAATAAATTAAAAGTTAATATCCAGTTTTTATTGAAATATTATTATTCCGCACAATGTAATATGTTATATCATATTTCGACAAATTTCCGCATGAAGTAATGGATTCCAATGAAATTTATATTACACAACATTACACAAGTGCGTTTGTATGAATTCTAATATACATAGAAATATGTTAATTTATAAACCATTGATTTTCTACAGTTGTTATTAATTACACTAACAATGTCTATTAAATAAAGATTTTTCCACACAATCTTTTTAAAATTAATTACAATTAAACTTTTGTTACGTGTTTCTACTTCTGAAGTTCGTTTTAATAAATCTTCTTTCAGAAATAAATTCTCAATGTAAAATAAATCTACAACTATCGGCATTTTGATATCCAAATGGCTACTATTCTTTTCAATTTAACTTCAGTTTTTGACAAGGACGACCATTAGAATGCTTCATCTTGTGTACTACTATAGAAAAAAACAAAAAATTATTTATTTTAAAAAGAAAACTCATAAGTATACAAAACAGTCTGCGACAATATTTTTATACTACGTGGATAGAATATATCAACATTTAATATATAATATTATGTAATGTTAAAGCTCTACGCAGACAAATATTTTAACGTGTCTCAAAAATTATTATTGAGAAATTTCTGAATTATTTTTAGTGCTGTGAACATTCCACAATATTCCAACATTCGGGACATTTTTTATAGTTGAAAAATATGATCGCAAGTTTCCTACAAATTGTATGAAGAAAATCCTGGCGAGATCCAGTATCATGGGACCATTAATCTTCGTCTGGCGCCGTCCTTTGCCGTCAGATTAGGAGATCCTCCTTAGATTCTCCCTATATCTCTCGCAATGGCGTAACGAAAAGGCAAACATTAAAAGAGTCTCTCGACGAATATAAGCTTCCCGAAGGATAGTTGATTTAATATTAAAGTTAATATTACCGTCGAGAGATTAAGTTTCGAAGTGAATATTCAACTCCAATTAACACACATAATTTTGCGCACATAATCTTGATAATAAATCTTGATAATAAATCGGACGAATAATTAATTACTTTCTAAAAAATATCTGACTTCGTAATAATATATGCATTTGTTTTTTAAGCCTTTTATCCATCTCTATAATCATTCGAATGAGTAATTATGAAAAATTATTGGCTCGTATCAAATGTAAATACAGATTTAAATACAGATTGAATTATCGTAATTACCGTGAGAGGTGGTCAAGATTAAATCATTTCGTGGCGAGAAATTTTTACGTTAATTATACAGCGCTATTGAATCTTCCTCTTCTTCTTATTCTATTTCCGGGAATCTCCGATATCGGAGCGGAGGATCGACGTGATCTTTTATACCATTGTTTGCGTGTTACGGAACGATTCTTTTTAGCGAGGTGTAAATGGATAAATTCGAATTTGAACATTCGTCTGACGCTGCGTTAAGTTGTCGGACTTATCGGCATGCAGGCGTAAAATCAAAGATGTTATCGGTAATATCGTTGTTGCAGGAGAATTTCAAGGCTTTGAATGCGATCTTCCTTCGTGACCGCGATACATTGTTATCTCACAGGTTTTGTTTAAGATAATCACAATCGTGCATGCAGCTTACCTTAGTTCAAATTTTTAATAAGCAGTTTTTGAATTCTCAAACGTTCGCACTTCTTGTTAAAAATACAGTAGATAAGCATACATCTCGCGGTTTTGCGCGAATAATAAGCGCATTTTTAATTATACATTTTTTATCAAATATTATACTATCATTTGAATTATATAAGTGTATTCAAAATAGAATAAATTGTTCCAGAAGCTAAAAATATAAAAAATATATTACATATACGAATTTTAACATTCCCATTATTGTCCGCCAGAATTTCCGGCGATATCCCACAACGAGATATTAATTTCAAACGTTCCATCTCGCGCATTGTTGACGGCTGCAATGCTGAGTGCATTAGAGCAAAGTGCATCAGGCCCGTTGCGTTATGCCATTATGAGAATTACCAGCGGGAAATACCTCTCCTGTTTTTCTCCGCACCCGCGTAAAATTGTCTGGTTAATTGTATTTCATTGTTACCCTCGCGCGGTTTGGTTTCTGTGAGCGTGCATGTATCGAGAAAAATACGCGGATGTGTACTACGGAATCGCTCGTTGGTTTTATGTGTCCCGCTGTAAACGAGATCAAAAAATCACGAATGCGCAACATCCACGTGAACGTTTTACCAATTCAATATTTATATATTTACAGAGTGTACTAAAACATTAGCAGAAGACAAGCCCATTTAAATTGAACGATAAATAATATTCTGTTATAGTTTCTAGATCATCTTCTAAATCATCAACGAATTAAAATTTCTCATTTTACTCATATGACACAAAAATATTAGTATATTCTAAAACTTTTCCTAACGTTTCATTTTTTTCTATCTAAGTAATTTACATGTGATTAATATAAATTTAATAAATTAAGAATAAATAAATAACAAAATTTAAAGTTAAAAGTAAAATTAAAAGTATTTTTATATGATTTAAATTTTATTAATTATATTATTAATAATATTAATAACTTTTAATCCTACAGAAACATGCAAAAAAAAAAACAAGACAATTTAATCGAAATTAAGTTCAAGTATTTTTTTCTTGATAATTGATTGCCAAAAAACAAATAAACATAGTATATAAACGGGTTTCTCGGGGCAGAAACAATAAAAATGGATAAATGGATAAAAGGATCGATTAAATTTCTGATACTATATTAATGGTTCCAGTCAGCAGAAATTATTCATGTCAATATTGTTTTCGTTCAACTGTTGATTGTACATTTTGCAAATTCAACGTTTTCTACGTAACTGCCTTCGTTCGCATTGTTATCATGATAGCGAGTACCCGACAATGATACAAATGCAGTTTGCGAATAAACAAATTCCGATATTCGTGTTAACATCATGATGCGACGTCGCACAATGTAGGTCTTGTTTGCGTAGATTCTCATATATTAATATGGAGCTCTCTGTAAAAATTGTCTAACATATCGTTACATTTTCGTAATTTTGGATAATTATTGTTTATAATTTCTTATAGTTATGTGATTATATTTTTCATGTAAGTAAAAAAGAATAATATGTTATAACATAAAATAGCAATAACATTAATAGCAAAAAGCTGTAAATACGATAAATTATAAAATGCTGAAAAAGTTATTTGCAGATTTCTTTCTGATAAAATTTTTCCTTGGTAAACATTTCATTTTAAACATTTTCTTAATATTTTTGCAACATTAAATGCCTTAATCAAGCGTAATTACAATATTTTATACGTAAAATATTATGCACGCACAATATTAAGCTGTCTCTCTAAATAGCAATCTTTGTTAAAATAACATGTGGATTCCATTAATGAATGGTAATTAGTTTTATAATAATATGATGATATGAAAGAATGTATTTTATAGCTACAAACATATGTAATTTCTCTTATTATTTTCATTAAGATTAAATAAAGAAAAAATGCCTCTTTACATGTGGTGAACTGCGTTGCATAATTGTAACATTGCAGAGAGAAGGTGGGGATAATAATCAATTTCATTCCAATTAAAATTTATAATGTTACATGCTCCACAAAGCTGCATTGTTGATCTACTGAATTTCCATAAACTCTCATTTTTGTATGCTTTTTAAAATAGAAGAATTATTTAGAAATGTTATTATTTTCATGTTTCTTAACATTATCTACGGTTGTCAAAGAATTTATCATATTATCATTTTATTTCATAAATTTTCTGAAATGGATTAATAAATATTAAATGAGATAATTATGCGAAGCTATTTATTACGGAGATTATTACATATACATATATATGTATATGTTATTATTAAACTTTCAGTCCCTCTCTCCTTTTTATTTTATTCGCATATGTTTTAGTTTATATGTATCAACTTGCTTAAATTCGATCCGATTCATATTTCGTTTATATGAACGTATTTCAAGGACATGTCGAAACGTGAGATCATCGCACGCAAGATTAATTGAGACCATCTTGCTTACATTATCACATGCATTGCAATCATAATCGTGCAATTACTCAAAACCGATAATTACCAGAACGAGACATATCAATGTTTAAAGATTCTTCGGGACAGGGTTTGCACGAAGAAATATCCAGCTTTCGCGTATAAAAAGGCATTCTCGAATAAAAAAAATTAGTGCGCAACGATTCAGTGCAAGTACTGAAGTTACATTTTGTGTTTAGAAACGAAACATTATTTGAGTTTGATTTCTCATCATGGCTCGAAATCACATCATTTCTGCGATCTTCCTGACACTCGTTTCTGCAAATGTACGTAAATATATTACACCTAATAACGATATATTCTAAAGTATACAAACTAATTGCAAAAATTAATAAAGTTATATATATGTTTGTAATAATATATTTAAATTTAATTTAAAATCGTGTAAAATTATAATAATAACGAACACTTTGTATTTTAATTACATTAATTATAAAATAGAAAAGAATATATATTATAATCAGTAATATCGTACACAGTTTATGTATACATTATTTTATCAATATAATATACTGTATATGTATAACATATATGTATATATTTACACGGAGTACTTGTTTTACGTAATTTTTTTACGCGATTGAGAATCTTGTAAATGGAATCTGCC
>JANQDE010000018.1:2067321-2173579 GCA_037157785.1 Cephalotes varians
GTGTGGAAGAGGGGTGGTTCACTTTTGTCATTTATGTCCTATTGCTTGCTCAAAATAGAATACAATAGCTTTTCAATAATCAATGTAAGGAATTTTTAAGAAATAAAACGATTGCCGATAAAAAATCATTGCAATTGGTAGCTCGATTACCTAAATAACGATGTTACATATTAATATGACAATTGTCACTTTATTAATAAGTCAAACGCAATTTCAATTTTAAATTTCGTTGTTAACACATTTCCAACAACGGGATCAAATTAATAAATGAAAAAAAAAAAACGAAATGCAGAGAATTTTTATTTAGTAGCGTTGGACAAGGCATCAAATCATTAATTTTAGTAGTTCTTCAATAATACCATTAAGCAATTATTAAAAAAAAATTTTAAGTTTATGTTATTCTTGTTAATATTATATATTAACTTTTAAATAACTATATATATAATAATATTAATATAATTAAACTCTTTTTTTATTTATAAGAGAGCTAAGTTTGAAAATATATTTGATGAATAATGAGAATTATTGTATATTAACAGTCTGTTATATTAAAGTCTGTTTAAATAATAAATAAAACTTATTTAGAAATATTATTTTTATTTTTCAATCAGTTAAAAAATAATCACAATATATTTTACGTGCATATAAAACGCAAATAAACATAATAAAACTTTTGTTATTTTAATAAATATAATCAGTAATAAAAAATGAACTCACCATCGAGTGAAAACTAGTCAACTTAAACAAGATCATAACATGTTATGAAAATTCGAATTTGCTTATCATTTAGAAATATATCTTTTAAAAACACTTTGTTAAAAAAAATTAGATATAAATTTTCAGAAATAAATTAAGTAATAGAAAAATTTAAAAAATTATTAAAGTTTAATAATACTTTCAAACTTTGATTATATGTCTCAGAATATTTAAATAAAAAACTTTTAATAACTTCATAATATTTTAGAAACTGTAAAAAATTATTCTAATATTTGCTAATTTCAGTTTGTTTAGTAAGATATTTTCAAAAAAATCCTTGAATTTTCTACGCGAAACATTTATTGTTACATGACTCATATGTATAACTTTCTAGTAATTTAGATATCAAAAGTTTTGCATTTACCATTTAATTATGTGTTACGTAAAATATAATTAATAGCAATAATTGATAGTAATAGTATATATAGTAATAGTATATATATATATATATATATATAGTTCTTACAGTAATATAGTTTAGTAAGTAAATATTAAATTCGTTTCTCGTTGTGTCTCTGAGCTAGCAGTTTTCTTAGCATATATTAGGTAAATATACATATTAAATAAAATATCAAATAAAAAAAAGTAACGCTTGTTTGTAATATAAAGAAGAAGATATGATAATTAAAATAAATAAATATAAGCCAATGTAACGAGCAAAAAGAAGGTATAGCTTTAAATTCTATAATAAGAAAAAATTAAAATATATAATTTGGTACGTTTCGACTTACTTAGCCATCTTCAGCCACATATAAGTAAATTAATGAATAACTAAATTAAAGCAAAATCAGCTGTCATACTGTCTCTAATTCTAACTGCGCTGGATATAAAAGTTTTTGAAAAATACTGCTACATCTACAAATTATTCTTTATCTAGATTACAAGAATATTTTTACCTATTTTCTTATCTCATCGAACTCGATCATCACTCTACTTTCAATTGAACTAATTAGCGTTATTTTTATATAAACGTTCGTCGAGAGTATTTCATTGAACAATAGTTTCCATTACGAAAAAATTACGTAATAAAAATATGTATTATATTATTTTTTTTAATAATATAAAGATTTTTTCGGTATTCACAACAATCATAGTTTTTAAAAAGGTAAGACTAAATTTAGATAAATTTAGATTTAGAAGTTTTCTGTTGGTGGTCTTTCATAATCAGCGCAGTTAGAATTATTTTTAGATTTTTGTTTATAATAATGTACGTTATTTATTATAATAAATGTACGCAGCTTATGATTTGTTCATAATATGTTGTACTGGTATAAAAGCAAGATTGCACATGAATACGAAGTAGGAAATCTAATTGATGAATACGTATACAGAATAGGAAAACCTGAAATGTAATAGTTGCACTGACGCTATTATCCACTGGACCAATGATGAGTCCAGTCCACAAATTTTTTGAGTCGCAATCAATTAGAGCACGTAACATAGAAATTCAATGTGAGTTGTCCTCTACACAAGATACAATACATAGTTATTCGCAGACATTTTATCTTTAATACCAAACTGATTGGGTGTATTATCTTAAAATGACACAAGAAAAATTAATACTGATAACAAATGACAAATAATAAATTTTTTATTTATATTTTATAATGCAAGCCATAATAAAACGTTTCTAATAAATTATATTGATGATATTGACGAAATATCGATAGCTAAAATTTAAAAAAGATAATTGTTATTGGACATATCTTTATTTTTAAATAATTTAATGTAAACTTAATATCGTAACGAATTGTATATTCAGAAAAATTAACTGGAAAATGACAAATTCAATAATTTTATTTGTGCTCAAAAGATCAAATGAAGAGATGATTTATACTGTACGTGTATTTGTGACATGACTTATTGTTCATGCAAAATCGTGCAAGTAATTTAGGCATATTGCTGAACGCGTAATAAATCAATCTATTTCCAATCGGATCGTATCATTTCGAGAGTGTAATCGTATCGAGCGTATTATCATCGACTATTATCATTGCGCATTCTCGTGTCCCGCGTCAGCACGTCGAGTGATTTGAGAACAATATCAACGATGCATCCGTCCCAGATCAATGAGAACGGATACAGAGTTGCGTGTACGTGAATTTGCATAACTTGGTTTGTTTCGGACGTGTGGTGCCTGAATAGCTTGACGGTTGGTATTGTCGTGCGATTTCACGTAGCAATTCCTATCGTGTCGCGCAATTTCTCTTTCTGGAAAAAAAAAAAAAAAAAAAGAAAGATTCGCGACAATAAAAAGATAAAAACGTTATATCATTATTATGCATTAATTTATGCGCGTAAGGCAACGCTTTTGAACTAGATTTTCATTAGTTATTAAAATCAGATATATAAAAGTTGAGTTTTGTAAAAAATTGAAAGTATATTTATAGCGACTTGCTATTTATTTTAAATACGAAATGACCGGCGACAACATTATATTGAAAAACAGCTCGATGTAATTCGATTCATATTTCACGAGTGACACAAAAACGCATTACGGGTTAGTAGATTAAACTTTTCTCATCAAGCACGCGGCGACGACTACTTCCGACGTAACAAGCTCCCCTTCGACCACTCGGTTGATGAAGTACAATAAAGTTTGCTCGCGCTTACGGACAACTTCGGCGACTGTATTTCCACGGTGACTTTTTCAATTCTCTTTCGCGGATTTTCTACGGATTGCCAGTTGCAATCTCACCGATTTTCTCATAAGCATTCTTTCCATTATAGAGTTTATTTACAAGCAACTTCAAACGAGAGAGAGAAAAGCGACAGTATTAAAATATGTTTCAACCTTTCCAAATGTTAGAGCAAACATTAAAAAAAATTTTAAGCTCAAGTTATTCAAACAATATTAATATAGTTATTGAACTTTCTTTATTCAAAAATCTAAATTTGAAAAAATATTTAATAAATAATAAAAATTATTTATGTACTAACAAACATAAGATCAAATTCTAAACAGTAAAATAATTCTTAAACAGTAAAATAAAACTGAATTTAGAAACATTATTTTTACTTTTTAACTCGTCCAAAAATAATTAGAATAATTTTTACATACATATAAATCGCAAATAAATATAATAAAACTTTTGTCACTTTAATAAATACAAGTAGTAAGACCAATAATGAAAAGTTAATGAGAAGATTGTCAAGTAAAAACTAGTTATGTATGAACAAGATCTGTTATGAAAATCCAAATTTATCGTTGTTATTAGCATTTAAAAATATATGTTTAAAAAATAGTTTGTGTGTTTAAAAAGAAGTTTCTGGAAATAAATAAAGTCGATAAAAAAATTAAAAAGTTATTAAAATTTAATAATACTCTTAAAATTTAATTATGTCTCAGAATATTACAATAAGAAACTTTTAATATCTTTTTTAACCGCGGAAGCTCACATTGACAATTTTATTTTTTGATTTTAATTTTTGAATTTTAATTTTTTAATTTATCTTCTTAATGTTTTGAAAAATGTCGTAAAAAATAATTCTAATATTTATTTTAATTTGTTCAACAAAATATTTTCAAAGAAATATATAGTTCATGAATTTTCTATGCAAAACATTTATTTCTATATGACTCATATATAATATTCTAGTAATTTAGATATCAAAGGTTCTACATTTACCTAGTTTACGTAATAATGTGTTACGTAAAATAAAATTAGTATTTATGATAGTAATAAATTATAGAATAACTTTATAATAGTAATATAGTATAATATAAAGTTCTTTTATAAATTAATGCGACAATTGTCATTTTTTATTAATTTTTATTATTTATTTATACGCAATTTCAATTTTACTAAGTTTTATTGTTAGCATACGAGTTTTACGACGCGATCAAATTAATAGTTGAAGAAGATTATAAAATACCGAGAATTTCTATTTAGCATAGTTGAATCAGGCATCGAATTTTCAATTTCAGTAATTCCTCGATAATAATATCAACACTACGTTTACGGATGTTTCTTATATACCTATCTCTACGGATACGCGTCAATTTGACGCACAAATAAAACCATATATTTTCTTCAAACAACAACATAATTATATACTATCAATTTAAACATAATACTGATAAATAAAAAATAAAATATTAAATTTTTATTTAAAATTTATAATATTTAGCATTATATATTATAACTTTACAACTATTGCTCATAAAATTCGAAATGCGTCAAAATGACACGCTCCGTAAACGGAGTGTTAAGCAACGTTAAAAAAGCAAAAACATTAAAAGAAATTTTAAGCTTATGTTATTTAAATAATATCAATATAATTAAACATTTTTTTTATTCATGAAAAAACTAAGTTGAAAAATATATTTGATAAATAATAAGAATTATTTATGTATATTAACAGAAAATATTAACAGGGTCTGCTTAAATAAATAAATAGAATTACTTAGAAGAAATATTATTTTTATTTTTTAACCGGTTCATAAATAATCACATATAATTAAATAAAATAAATAATTTTTACACGCATATAAAACGTGAATAAATACAGTAATTCTTGCCATTTTATTTCAATAAATATAACCGGCAATGAAAAATTGACGATAAAGACTGTTAAGTAAAAATTAGTCAATATAAACAAAATCACAACATGTTATAAAAATTCAAACTTACCGTTGCTATTTCCATTATCATTTAGAAATAGATATGGTTTAAAAATACTTTGCTAAAAAAAAAAATCAGTATAAATTTATGGAAATAAATAAAGTGGTAAAAAAGACTGAAGAAATTATTAAAATTTAATATCTTTAAATTTAATTATACATCTAAAAATATTTAAATAAAAAAACTTTTAATAACTTTATATTTTAAAAACTGTCGTAAAAAATAATTTTGATATTCAGTTTGCTAATTTTAGTTTGGTCAATAAAATATTTTCAAAAACATGTAGTTCTTGAATTTTCTATACAAAACATTTATTTTTACATGACTCATATGTATAATTTTCTAATAATTTAGATATCGAACGTTCTGCAACGTTTATCTATGTAATTATGTGTCATATAAGATATAATTAGTATGATAGTAATAGTATATATAACTCTTCTATAGCAATATATGATAGTATATTCTCATTCGTTTCTCATTCGTTGTGTTTCTGAGCAGTCTTCTTAGCATATATTAGGTAAATATATACTGTTTTTATAAAACCAGACAAACATATGTTAATGTTTAATACATATTAATAAATGTATTATAATTTCGCTCTTTCTATTACTTTCTGGTTATCGCTTTGTACTAGAAGATCAAGAAAAAACAAGGAAAGAAATCTTTTAAAATGGCTTCCTTGAAATACATCGTAAGTTTAATTCAATAATTGTTGTTAAATGTTACAATTTCTGGAAATTAATAACGTCAAATGTACTTTGAAAAAACTACGATTTCTATTAATCTTTTCAGGTCATATTTTCTTTAATAATGATGATGCTGGTAAACGATGGTTATACCCAACCAAATCAACCAAATCAACCAAATCAACCAAATCAACCAAATCAAAATAGACCTTCCCCCCTCACGGACGAAGATTTAGTGAGAATGCCAGTTAAGCGAGCGGCAGAAAAAGGTACGTGCGTTTGTCCGGATATCTAATAAATATGTGTTTACGATAAAAATGCACCAATTATTAATTTATTGATTTATTTTGTAGACCAGACTTTGTTAGAATTAGCGAAACATCCAGAAATACCAAAGACAGGACCATGTACGTATATTTGCTTGGATATTTAATAAATACGTGTTTACAATAAAAAATGCATCAATTATTAATTTGATTTATTTTGTAGATGAGACTTTGATGCCAAGGAAACGCTCAGTTAAGCTAGCGGCAGAAAATGGGAAATTAATCAATGAAAATCCTTTGCCTCCTTCTCCTTCTAAATAATCATCTGACGGTGTATTCTAACTTGGATTCTGGATTAATTAAAAAGACTATTTTTTTTTTATTCTTCTCTAGCAGCTCTGCTTACTATTAAAATAAGCGGTTATACAGTAATCTTAAAACATGGAATTTTTCAATGCACTTATTAAATGTTTGTGAATCTTAGTCGATATGCTTACTGTAAAAATAAAAAAAAAATTGATCAGCATAACACTGTTTTAAATTTTATTTTGTTTTACACATATAATATATATATATAGTATACTATAATAATAAAACTATAATATTATTCTGCATCAATCTAGATGCATTTTTAGACTTCCACATGAAGTAACAAATTCCAGTAAAATTTATATTTTATACGTTACACAATTGTTATGTTTATATGAATTTTCTGACGTAGGAATTGATTCGTAAACATTGAATTTTTATAGTTGTCATATATTACATTAAATCTATTAAATAAAAATGTTTCCACACAATCTTTTTAAAATTAAATACAATTAAACTTTTGTGTGTTTCTATTTCTGAAGTTATCCACAATATATCTTTTTCAAAAAGAAATTTTTGATATAAATAATCCAATAATTATCGACATTTAAAAATAAGTTTAAAAATATATTTAATAATTAATAAGAATTATTTTTACATATTAATTATACAGAATTAGGTTTTACCTAAAAATTAAATAAAACTAATAATAACTGATATTTTCAGAATATCATATTTATTCTTTAACTGATTAAAAAATAATCACATTAATTTTAATATATATAAAACGTGAATAAATATAGCAAAACTTTATTTCAATGTATCTTTGCCATAAAATATAACTACAAAAATTTCGGCATATAATTTTTAGAAACTTCTCAAAAATTTTGACAAAAGTAATATATCTGTAATGAAACAAAAGATATATTGTTAAAAGCTAAACAAAACATCCACAATATAATTTCAACTTGAGAGAGAAATTTTATAAATGCGAGAATATTTTCTAGATGTTTAGTTCAAATTTATGCAATAGCTTTGAGACAAGAAATTTCGATTCTTATTTGTGAGAGAATGCTAATTCGTTTGTATTTTTTATAAATATGCCTTTGTCGTTCTACTTCGCCAGATGGATTTGACCACAATTCCATTAGTAATAGCTGCTGGAGCGATCATCGCTCCCGCAGATCTAGCCACAGCACGTGAAGCTATCATAAATAATATTTTGAAATTTTTATTTATTTTTATTTTTTTATTTTTATTTATTTTATCACATTGGCAATAAAAATAACTTCTGGGTCCTATAACAAATTTAATACTTCGAATTACTTGAAGTTATCAAAAGCGTTATCTGCAATAGGCCTTTGTTATTGCAAAGTAACCTTGTCGGATTACGGTTGCAAAATTTGTAGATGGCTCTACTGAAACAGGTCCAATTACAGCTGCGGGTTCAACTATAGTTACAAAACTCGTAGCTAGGTCGATTACGTTCGCAAAATTCAATGCGAGTCTGACGACGGCAACAGAGGGTGAAATTGATGCAATCACACAGTAGCCACAGGTGCAACAGGTTTTGTAAAGGCCATTTTCTGAAATATCCTGCGCCATTGTGTTCAAGATCTCAATGATTAATGATGTAATGAGCTAATTGTAAAAATAAAATAAAAATTGATTAGCATAATATTGTTAAAAATTTTATTTTTTATGTAATAAAATTATATTATGTTTAAATTATAATTATATATATCAAATGTATCAAAGAATGCGCAAAATTTATACGACTACGTGCCATTAATACTGTTTAATATTAAAGCAAGTGCAGAACTACGAGCGAATCAGCAGTACTGAGATTTGTCCGAGCGTGTCTTCCAGCTGTCGCTAAGTTTAATATTTCGCAATTTATCTCGCATATGTTTCTATCTATTTTATAATGTATTTTTCATGCAACGATAACACATTGTCCAATCTGCGCAAGAAAATTACGATCATCAAGAAACAGTGACAATACTTGACTGTATTAGCAAGTCCAATATTATCATTATAAATCAATACAATAAAAATTATTAAACATAAATACTGCCTTTTAAAAAGTATCAATGTTATATTACTTATCTATAAAATCTACAGTACGTTGTAATTTATTTTAAACTCGATTAAAAATTTGAAATATCTCGAAAGGAGTTATTCTATCGTTCTATCGACAACATATTATTATTAGTTTTGCTATTATTAATGCTAAAAATATGTTTGCTCACATACCTTTTCTATTCTGCTGTACAACAGCACCTGCAAAAATTTCAATCTGACTTATTCGCTTTAATAAGAATTCATACTTGTTGCATGAGATTATGTTTCTCTAAGCGTAGAGTTGTCTTTTGAAATAGTAATACATGCCTGGACTCATGGATGTTGTCATAATTTTCACTGCCGCAAAAATCAGATGAAAAATACGAATGTGCGGACGATGATGCGCTGGTATCGTTATAACACGGCGTCTTGCATTCATCTAACCGTGATTAAAAACGGAGATTAAAGGCCGGTATACGCAGAATGTTGCGACGCGAATGTGCATGTGGGCTGACGAAAAGGGAAATGCTTCGATATGCGCGCAAACGCCCATTCCCTTTACGCGAGAGAATATGCGGCTGATTGGTATAGCGCTCAGGCAATTTCCGACAATTAGCGGAGAAGGTGGACGGGTATTGTCGCGCAATAGATACCTCGGCACCAATAGTGACACAATGGACCACAAAATAGAGGCCGTTGACCGGCTGCGCCAAACTCTATTAACTCCTAAGGAAATATTATACATGTCAAAACAATAGATTCTGACCACTCGAATTTTATTCGTTTACCAATACTGTCGCGCATAATAAACTTTCAAAATAATTGGAAATTGTATTTCTTTCAACGTCAGCTCGTTTTTAATCAATTTTAGCATTATTTATAGTATGTATAGTATATATAGTAATATCAAACTTATGGAGAATATAATATGGAGAAAAATCGAGAATTATTATTTCTTCATAATCCTTTTCTTTTTTATGTTTAGAAAAACATTTTCTTTTAGACAGTAGATTTTGATTATTTTTAAACTAGCTATTATAATAGAAGTGCGGGAGCTATTGTAATAGAAGTGTAGGAAGATGCAACAGGCAAAAAGTTTCGTTCCAGAAGTGCCATTTATTATATGTAACGTTATATGCACAAAGCTTTGTTATGTACACACATAAAAATACAATGATAGGAAATATGGCGAATGACGAAGATCGTGATCGAGATTGCGGGTATTTAAGAGATCAGTCCGCGGAGGTCCTTGGTTTATGTTGCCGGTGACGTAAATTACCAATGTCCAGGAGCATATCCACGAATGATTCCGCCTAATCCATTGTGTCCAGCAGCGATGCTACCGGATGGACCAGCGATCAGAGCTGGAGCTGCGATAGGTCCGGCGAGAGCCGCTGGACCTACAGCGGGACCAGCAAGTACTGCCCCATATGAGCCTAAAAAAAATAAAGAATCATTTATTTGAATCATACTTACAAAATAAGTGACATGCGCATTTTCAATGTTCTAAACATAGAGTAATAATTCTTTGAACGAGAGCTTATATAATTCAAATTCAGAATAAATAAATAATTATCTTGATTTATTTTATGTGGTTGTGACTAAAATGATATATTTTTCTAGAAAAATTCAATTTTATTATTAACTATACATATAACATAAAACATAATTAAAAAATTTATGGATAAAGTAAACCCAAGTTAAATCTCTCCTATTGTTATGAAAAAGTATTATCGGGTTAAAAAGTTACAAAATAAATTTTTTTGAAAAATATTAGAAATAAAATTTTTTTTTTAATAAACGCTAGCAATACATTGGAATGTTACATTGGAATGATGTAATATTTGTTCGGCAACAACGATTCCTGGCAAAGAAAATAAGATATGCATTGCGATTTATCTGTATTCGTATTTCATTAACACATACGCAAAATAAATATAAAAATATAAAAATCAAACTCATATTTTTCATACTCATATTTTCTCATATTCATATTTTAAAATTTTTTGAAATTTTTCAAAATAGAGCCTTTTTAATAAATAATAATATTTGTTATCTGGTATTGCAAATTATTATCATTCACTTGATATAACAATTGGCTTACCATAAGCTGGCCATCCCAAGGCTGGTGCCGCATAACCAAGAGCCGGACCGACTATCGCCGTTTGTCCAGCGACACTACCGGAAACGACCGACGGTCCAGCTACAGCACCAGTAACGACAGCACCACCATCGACCGCTCCAGATATGCGTGCGGGTCCAATCACCGGACCGGTAAGTGCGGACGGTCCATTAATGGGACCTGTTAGAGCCGCGGGTCCTAGGATCGGTCCGGCTAACGCGGCACCATGGCCTAAATAGCCTGACGGCGCCGCGGTTGTCACCGACAGAGCCGCTACGAGGAGTATCGCGACCAGAGCGCACATGACGAAAAAGGAAACAATCGATGTTTGCTGGTACAAATTCGTCGGAAAAATTTGCCTCGATGGCTGAGGTGGCTGTGGCTGTCATCGATCGGTGTCCACCATGCTTTTATAGGGACATTGTCTCCCCGAACGGGCCTCAACGCTCCCGCCAACCCTACGGGCGGGGCACAGGACACGCCAAACATTCTCCGCGAGCTGAGGTGACGTTTCGTTGATTTATCAGCATCAAGTCACCGTGTTAGTGACACTAGAGTGCACCTAACATCTCACTTCGCCGCAAGTCAAGTTATGCGGCTCGAGGGTCACACTGCTCCATTTCAACGCATCCGTCTATGGTCTCGCGCGTTACGTTTGCCTCGGTCTAGTCGCGCAATCGATAGCAACAACAACAATAGATCGGATCGATATCTTCGAATAATATTTATTTCTAGTTCGCTAAAGCATACAATCATAGATATGATTGACATTATTTTGTTCAAAAACGAATGATAGAATTTATCTGGACAACGATCTGCATTAATTTCTAAAGATTTTTATTATTTCGTTTCTTTTATCTGCTTCTTTTTAAAAACATATAAGTGACAAAGAAATCATTGAGAAGGACTATCGTAAAATGTAGATATTGTTTATCGTGTCATATCAACATGCATTTCGTAATAGCTTCGAGAAATTAAAGGATAAGATCACTGACTACGCGAGCATTCAATCATCAACGACCTTGAGATTAAAGACGATTCGCGTATTTTATGCGTGTCCTCTTCCTGCTTTCTCTCAGCTCGTAGGCAGGCACGTGTCTGTCGCCATTAGAACGATTACATTGCGTATTGTATTGTGCATTCGTCTAGGCGAGGCATGATTGCATTGCCCACGCATCATCCGGGCTTTGCAGATTGTCACCAGGAATGAGGGCTCTATTGTTGTCAGATACAAGTGTGCGTGCCCGGGCGCAACGATACCATCAAGTTCGCGGCAAATCGCAGACAGAGTGCCAGAAATCGTTCGCAGTTTATCAAACGTCATACACAGCCTCGAACGTAAAGATGACTGTTGATTGAGCAATACGGAAACTCTTTCATTGCTTTTTCCATCGTCATTCCGTCTACCGAATGATAAATTCAAAAGAACTGCATCCGATGTGTTAAAAAACAATAAATGCGAAATTTATTAACTTGGACATTTCGTCATTTTCCTTCATCGTGACTTCTTTCTTCTCAAGGAAACGTGAAATATATTGTGTGCTCTATGACAGATCTTTCTATGTTAGATCAGCGATTCTCAAAGTTTCTCGGTTACGAAACCATTTTTACACGAGTAGAATTTGGCGAAACTCCAACAATTTTTCCGGAATCGTTTCAGTTTTTATTAATCAAACGAGGCATCTAATCCTCAGTAAACTGTATAAAAATGTATTTTTCGTTCTATCTGTCAATATATTTCATTGTATTGAATTTATAATCTGAGTTATCTCTCTTTGTAGTTGTATTCAAGCGTCATTCTCGTGCAGAATTTGTAAACTAATTCCATAAAGCATGCGTTACTATGCTTGCAGCGATGTTATTGGTAACGGCATACGGTTCTCTACTTTATCAAAGCTCATCCGAAATGCGAGCGGCCGAGTAGATTTTTGGCTACATATGTTTGTACGCTGACACCCTCTCTAACTGGTTTACGATTACAAAGCACAAAACGTATATAAAGGGATTATCAAAGTTGCTTAGTATACCGCGTGCATTAATCGATTACTGTTCGACTAATGATTTGAACAAGCAGTCGGCTACAATGTTACACGTTTTCATCATAGTGATCACTGGTATCGCTGTACATCATCAATCATCGAGCACTGTCAAGTGAGTTCTACTTCAAGCATTGTAGAATGTGATGGCCTATCATTCATTGTGAAAATTTTCAATGTGCACGAGACTCAGATTGATCGTTCGTGAGATCAAATTACTCGTCTGCCAAATACAATAGATCGCTCTGTTCTGTCCTATGGGATCGCATCTTTTTCATTCTTTTTTAATCTAGATTTAATATTTTATATTAATAATTGTAGATTTATCTTATTTACAAGTATCTTAATACCACTTTGCAATGATATACATATATTGTCTATTTTATCATATATAAATAATGATCTCAACAATGATTATCTCAATATCATTACATATCGATTTTTCATCAATTTCTCTGCACAACCCTCGACTGTGTTTTCTCTGTGACATTAAATATCAGGCAATTTATTGTAGCACTGATCTACAATACTATTCAACGAAATCCCTCCTTTCCATCTCCGGGTGACCACGCGACATCGGATCGCTAATAAACATCACGTCGCGATAGAATCAATTTCTTGAATCGTTCACCCTTACGCTTGGGCGCGGTCGCTCTTTCCGGCTCCGTTCGAGGTTACGTCGCAACCTCGTGTGTTTTCAATCCGATTGATCGAGCTTTCTTTTTTCTTTTTTTTTTAAATCTCGTCACACGGGTCCAGATGAAGCCCCGCCTTGATTTCGTTGTCGTAAGTTCGCCGTCCCACGTATCCGTTGTATCCCGGCTATAAAAGCTCACTTAACATCAGCTTGCACGGCAATGTTCCTCCGTAATGGCTGATGGAATGTCGCTGTACCGAATCGCAGCATCCTCCGTCGTTGTCGATGGAGACGCGTTACGCGGTGATCAACCGACAGCACGGCATTAATGAGAGCGGAAGAGAATTCGATATCGATGGGCGATATCAAACAGCGGCGAAGTAACGATAGTTTCGCATAGCTTCTGCCGACTCGGAACTTTCTAAAGAGATTTCCACAATCGCTTGATGCTTGAAATATTTACAATTCAGGTGAGTAGCATTTTCATAAAAAGTACAAAACTGTTGGGACATCAGTATAATATACAGACATTTGATGTGCGTATACGTTTCTGCGCGATTTTCATGAAATTTTATTGTTTTACTGAAAACATATACATACATGCTACTTCACTGTTTTAATTTTTGAAGTTTATATAAAAACAATATTTACAGAATGATAATAAAAAACATGGAGTTATTTTAATATTTTCAACTTTCAACTATGCATGTGGCAGAAAGATTGTTTTCGATAATTAAAAAATAGTAATTACTTCACGCTACAAACCTCTCTCAAAAATTACTTGAGTGCAGCCACAAAATATAATAAAAAAACGTGTAATTCAACAGAAAAAAGTTTCTTTTCAAAAAAATTAATTGTTAGGTACATTTTGAATCAGCAGCCTGTTTCTAAAGATTCTTACAATTTTTTAATGTTGCGGTCGATATATGTATAAATCTATCCATGACTTAAATATAATAATAAATCTACTAGATATTTATTATTAATATTCAAAATTCCGCGGTTTTAAAAAATTAATGTTTTTTTTTTTAATTCTCCGTAGGCATTCGAAATGAAGTGCGTCGCTCGCAGATCTGCGTTCCAAAACTGTCACGGCTGTCGAAGGATCTATCGATTGACCTTGCGCGATCTACAGTGGCTTTCTATGGTTCGGCTCGTTAACGATCTTTCACACACGCCCTATTCATCTCATTATTATCGGCCACGCCTCATGTCATTTCGTTATATAACGCGGAGGGGATAAGAAAGAGAGAATGAGTTTGTGCCGAGAGAAAACAATTCGACTTTCTTGCTATATGTTCTAACCAGATCGATCTCCGCAGGAATGCTACCGGCTACTCGGTAGCTGACGACGATCGGTCTCGGTCGTAACTCTGACCCGCGACAAGACTCGTGATTTATGGCGGCAACAAAGATGAATTTCGAACGACGTTTTCAAACCTTTATAAATGCGTCTTGTAGAAAGTGTGAATACAATGACGTTTTGTCAGGGTTGCGAGACGTATAGTCGATACGTATGACGGTCCATTCAACTACGCGCAAATTGCACGAACTAGTTTGCTTTCTTGATAGCTTTCAACTCGGAAAATTATAATATCTAACGGTATATTATTTATTTAGATATTAACAATATCAGTTGTAAATTTAAATCTGTTTACGAATATTCGATAAAATTCGATTACTTAATTCTTTAAAGGATCGATTTTACAAAATTTAAAAATCTCTTCGAAGCAATTTTACAAAAAGGAATTACAATACACATTACTATTATTAATATATTCTTGAAAAGTATTCAATTCCTTATTATGAAAATTCAGAGAAACATAAGAAACTTTATTTGTCGAATGCAAGATACATTATATATTTAATTTTAATTAATTAACAAGTCGCGTAGCAAATTGATAGTTTTTCCAGCCATTTTGTGTCAAAACTCATCTACCTCATTAATTTAGATCAGATTAATTTAGATCAAATGTATTATTAAATGTATTATACTATCTTATCTCTGACTTGAGCAAAATAATTTAGTTACGTTATCTTTTAATTAATTGATAGATTAAACATTTATTTTATCAATATAATCAATATAATCAATGTTATTATATTACAATGTATATTAAAAAACATGAATATAATTCATAAAAAATTATACAGATATAAAATAAAATGTAAAAAATGTTTCTAAAACTAATAAAATAATTTAGAAACAGATCAGTTGCTGCTTATTTAAAAATCTTGTTTGCATTCTATTTAAACTAAGTTTTACTTGTTGCACAATATCGTTAAGCTAATCTTAGAAGCTAATTGGAACAATATCTTCTCATGATTACTATCGCCCGTCAATTTGAACCGCCTGCGAGTGATGCGGCTGTTATGAACGCCTGTTAATTCACGATCGATTATCGCCCACCGGTGTCAACGCATAGCAATTAACGTCCTTGCACAGTGCGCGTTATTCGCACGTCCGTCATGAAAACAGTGCGGCCTGTTGCTCGCGACCCATTTCTTATTCTGTTCGCAGACGGTGGGCGGCCGATTACAAGTAGGTGACCTTTCGGAATTTGCGAGGGTTCGGTGCATTCTCACAATGCAACTACCATCATGATGATGAAACGCGCGGGATTACGTAGTCGTGTCGCCGCTATCTCATCCGAGACGTTGCTCGGGCTACGATTTTCCCATAAGGCGAAGGCCACGCTCGAGCGTCGCTCGATATTCCGTCTGAGAGTGCTCACCGCGCGAACAAAGCACAGGGTATATCATTTTCCGATAGCAATTTATTGTAGGAAAAAAAAGGGGAGAACAAAAGCGGGGACACACGCAAATCCGAGATTAAATATCCACATGACGATCCGGCGATTCTAAATCGCACGATAAATTACGTGCGCGTAATAGATACCGTAAATTGCGTTTTATACTCGGATTTGTGCAAATCCTGTATAAATTGTTCGCTAGATGCGCCGATACTCAAATTTATGTCGGATATCTTCTCGGTATACTGTCGTTCGTAATTCATTACGCGACCTCCGAGCGCACAAAAAATTAGTGAATATCAAAATTATATATTTTATTCTGATACATCACAATCACTCAATCACCAATTATTAATAATACAAGGATTATTTTAACATTGATATGTTCAGATGGATTATTGTAATGTCCATCGAAGTGCATAATGTATAATCTCGATGCATAATTATTGCAAATCAGTTTTACACCATGAAATGAATATTGAATTATCGATGTCAATAAAATTATCTTCGATAATAATAAAATTTCGAATTTACATCAATGTTTTGAGCGAACCGCTCTATCATACTTTTCTCTTTGCTCGTGACTTCATGTTCAGCTTATGAGTGGCGGACCGTGTCCGCGTCGAGTCACGCTCGCGATGACCTTACCCTTTATAGCAATGATCAATTACGCGTTGCATTAAGTTTATGTCGGATCTGTGTCAGTTTCATCAATTGCGGACTCCTGCGTTTAGCAATCGTGCTCGATGGACACCGCGAGTGGTCTATTATCGAGCGATGCTGTCAATATAATGATCCGATCGAACGATACGCAACACGAAACGTGCAGCCGTCTGATCAGCGTAATGAAGTACGAACAGCTATCATATTTCCATTTTACGATCGAAAATCATGAAATAGATAAGCGCAAGAGTAGGTAATGTAATAAAGAATTTTAGACTAAACGAGTTGGATGAGATAATAATAACTGTGTAGTAAATATAAAATAGTAAAAACTGTGAGCAAAAAAAATTAGCAAAGACGAAGTTCGATAGATCCCAGTTAATTATGTAAATTACAATATTTAATTCATTATTGTTAATGTAAGAAGCATGCTAAAATTGAATTAGTGCAAAAAGAATATCGAGTAACAAAACTAAAGCTTCTACGTGATCTGATATATTTTTTAATACAACTTATAAATTATATTTTAGTGAAATATACGAATGTATGTTTCATGCATGTTAATTTGTAATGCATTACGGTATATTTTCACTTATAAAATTTAAATGGTAATGGCTTGCTCGAGTGGCAAACAATTATTCAAGATTTTAATTCGTTGAATATCATCCATTGCTTTCATCATGGATAATTTGAGCTTTGCTGATAGAAGAGAAGATTGGGCTAGTTAATCAAATTTTGCCACGGTAATTCGCGTAAGATAATTGGCCTGACTTTCCAGTTTTAAGCCCAGTTTAATTTATCACAAGGTTTTTACACAATTTTCCACCCGAAAATTTCGGAAAAATTAATTGAAGCCTCTCATAATCGTACAGTCCAATTTAATCATTTGTGCGTAATAATTGCGTTTATAAAATCTGTTAGATTTAAAGATATATAATACAGCAACAATACGTAACGTACAATAAGTGTAAATTTGATAGATATGGATATGAGAGATCAAAATTCATGTGAAATACAACAGGCGATACATTATATGTATACATATAAATAACACTCTCTGGATTATTATTTTACATTACATGTAAATATCTTCTTTTATAAAGAAGAATGAATTTATTCGTACAGAAAAGAGATGTAAGTATCCATGCGCGCACCACGAACCGAGAGCATCGAGCGCAACGCCATCGTGTTACATAGCAATTTCATATCTCCATAATACTTTTTCAAATCTCTCTTAGAAAACCGCGGGGGATTGAAAATAGTATTCTACTTTCAGCCCGACGATAATTCAAAGAGATTATTTTCTTTTGTATTTTACAGACGTTTGTGTGCGCGTTACCAATGACCGTGGCCGTGGCCGGCATGGATGGCGGCACCATAACCGCTTCCGTGAGTCGTGATCTTTCCGGAAGGACCGGCAATTACTACCGAAGCAGCATGCGGTCCAGAAACAGCCGCGCTTCCGGAATGAGGTCCAGCCAGAACCGCGCCATGGCTAGCTGGTGCGGTAACAACTACTCCGTGTCCTCCGTGACCACCGGCGTAACCTAAACCCCCATGACCTCCGTAAGCTCCGTAAGCAGGACCAGCAAATCCTCCATAACCTCCTGTGAGTAAAGAAAATAAACATTAGAGAAAAATGGACGAAATCGTTCTCAGAGTACATACAATTTAATAGAGTTTCAAGAATGCAGAAAAATAAGCTGCAAATTTTAAGGACAGCTCCTTCACCTCTACAATAATAATATAATATACTTTAGTGTATACTTTCTAAAATTTATTTTAAAAATTGTTTGATGCATATTTTCATACTATACATCTCTTTAAATTATTTCTTTATTTTAAATCGTGGCTCATTTTTAAAACTTTTATACAATCCACTTATTGTCAAGAGTTCTTTTTCTATCACACAATAACTTTATTATCAGTTATATTACTTACCGATATAATTACCGCCATAGGCACCTCCATAGCCACCTCCATGGCCACCTTCATAACCACCATAAGCACCATCGTACGGACCTCCATAGCCTTCCACATGCGCTGGACCAGCGACCGACGGAGTCACGACAGCTGGACCAGCAACGGCGCCCGACACGTGAGCGGGACCAGCCATTGATCCGGACAATCGAGCCGGACCTATTGCTGGACCGGAAACAGCGGTGGCACCCACGTGTGGACCCGCGACACTCGTCGATCCAAGGAATGGTCCAGTAATAGCTACTCCATGTCCGCCGTAACCTCCGCCGTAACCTAAACCCCCGTGACCTCCGTAAGCTCCGTAAGCTCCGTGAGTGCCTCCGTAAGCTCCATGGCCACCATAAAATCCGTGACCGCCCAAGATAGCTTCTCGTCGCTCGCGAGGTGCCGCAGCAACAATGGCGCACAGGGCAAACGAAACGAACTAGAGATGAAGAATTTCAATTTCAAGGTGAGTTCAGCAATAAGCTACATAATTCTTAGCTTGATGACAATATTACACCAAATGTTTCTTCACTTAAATGATAGAAATTTGAGAAGAAACATTTCACAAAATTTAGCTTTGAAACTGTATTTATTGTACGACGTCAAGCAAGTAGATGAAACTCTCGTGCGATAAAATCATTCAGTTATCGTACTCTGCTTGTCTAATTCTTCGAACAACAATGAACTACTATTTAAAACGAGTTTGTCACTTTATGTCACTCCATCATTCCGCTGAAAGAACAGCAGTTCGATTGCGGCACGTTGTTTGTTCGGGTAACAAAAGAAAGAAAGACAGAAGCGCGCACTTCCGATCGTCGAAATGAATACTTACGAGGGTCTTCATCATGCCGACCGGCGGATTGCTTGAATGTGCCTACGGCCGACTTCGGCGGACCTTATATACATCTCCTAGAATCTCCGACCGCGCCCCCGCTGATCCCTTCAAATCATGTACATTGACGATGTTAGTCTCTTGTTCATTGTGTAAGAAGGTCACCTCACACCCACCTACCTTTGGACATGGACCCCTTTCATGACCTTCGCCAGGAACTCTTGGCTCAGAAATTTCAGAAACAACCTCCTTTGTCTGATCTGTACATACCAGACTTGCCAACTAGCGCCAAACGCAATCGTGAACACACCGTTCAATTATCTTGCGATACTTTGAGATTCGGAATTTATGAATCTATTTATCAGATTCTTCAGCTCTCTTTTATCCAGTAGATTATTTTTCAAATTAATATATATATATATATATATATATATATATATATATATATATATATATATATATATATATAGAATATTTCCTAATTTAATTTCTAGAGATTGATTTCTAGAGATTGAGATAATTTAAAAGAGCATCTAAATATTTTTTTTCTTAAATATCATTGAAAAATTATAAATTTTTAATTAATTCTTTCTTATTATTTCATTTGAAGTTTATACTTCGGTTTTAAAAATATTTCTTCATCTTCAAAAGCAGTGAAGATATCTTGTCCTTTAGATATTTCTAAATATGCACACTATAATATGCCTGTATACCGTGGAGATGCAAATTTCGTTTCTTCTTCTGAAAATCTACACTAGCTTTTATATATATATTTTTAATTCTTTCTTCTCTTTGTGCAAAAAAGTTGGATAACAAATGTAGTAACAAATATGTAATCTCAGTTTCTCTCTTTTTTATCGTAATTACATGTTAATCATCTGTATGCAATCATTACGTATACGACCCGGTTTATCCTTTCAAATCGCGCTTGTTTGCAATGGAATCTCGAACATTGTGTAAGATCAGCGTTTGACACGCCCACCCTTGGCTCATCGAATGACTTCCACGGACGAAACCCTGGGAAAAAGTTAAAATGAGAGTTCATTCGGCGCCGGAGCTTTAAAAAAATATTTCTCTTTCGCGTAAAGTTTGCTATCTATCGATTTCCATTTCTATGAGCGGAAAATAAATGATAGTGAAAGTTAGTTTTTGGAAGATATCAGATATCACAAATTTTGAATAAATTGTTTGAAATCCTCCGTTTCATGCTGCTTTAATTTTGAGCGATCGTGAGATGAATTCACGCAATCTTTCCATAACAAACACAAATATATTTGATATATGTCATAATTTTTAATACAATTTTATGAAGTTTGTTTCTTAGGAAACCTACCTATAATAATTATTTTATTAAATTATTTTATTATTATTTTAATTATACCATAATTATATTTTACTAGAAAGTTGTTTGACAGTAATTACATATATATCTTAATTTGCTCTCGTTCCACACAGCATTCACGCATTACATAATTGCATTGTAGAAACAAATAGATACGCATTGCATCATCTCATTCAACAAATCAGAAAAATCATTTTAATCATTTTAACGAGAAAGAACTAATTTAATTTTTATCGAAATGAGAGTAACAAACTTCTTTGAAGAATTCGCTACTTGGATTTCGAATCTCAATTGCATGACCATGTAACAAGATAGGTCAATTGCGTGATTGAGTCATTCAGGAGAAGGGCAATCGAGTCTTAACCCCGAAGATTACGTAGAGAGGGTTTTGTAATCTCGTCAAAAAAATTCCTCGTAGTACATAAAAAAATTTATGTGTGATAAAAATTTACGTGAATATTGATATAATAAGCGTGTTAAAGTTGACATCAACTAATAGATACAAAAATAATAAACGTGTCAAAATATAAGGAATTGATTTTATATGCAGATGTCATGCATAGACAATTTGCAAATATAATGCGTCTTACATATTTAACAGTGTTACACATAATTATGCAGAAGGTTTCAAATAACATTGAATTTAATGTAATTACGTACGCTAATGCTAACTGCACTCATTATGAGAGTGTGTATATTTTAAGATTAAAGTCACGTTATAAGCAATAAATGTTAGCATAAACAATCATACTATAGCCCCATATCATGATAGGCGAATAAAATTTTATGTAATTTGTGATTACATTTGTTTACTTCAAGTGCACAACAAAATTTGATCGTTATATTCAATAGTAAATTGAAATAAAGATTGAAGTTATATGAAGCTGCTCGATCTAACAAGATTATACTGAAAGATTATTTTTATAACTTCGATTGTTTCGAGTTTTATCTATAACTCGACGATCCGACTTAATGATATACGGTAATATTTTATGCCAAATATAGGAACGCGTATACTTGGCGTGAGATCTCTTAATCATCTGAAATTAACTTTCTCTCGCGTTTCGCGCATTAATTATGTATTAATAAAAAGAATAATTACTTCATATTATATTTTAAATATATTTCAAATAGATTTAAAACACAATACAATGCGGTGTAATTGCAACGATTTGACATGAATATGACGAAGTTCTAGGTTGCAATTTATGTAGTGTGCAAGGTGAATCGACACGTTTGCCGAGACCAGGCTGGGAAAAAGCCGTACTCTCAGAAATTAATGCGCTTCTCAATGCGATATATAATCGATGAAGCCGACATCACGACCTTTAACGAGTACGATGAAAAAGATGCAAACTCGAATGCTCTGAATATCATGGTTTCTGGTTACAGAAACGATTATGAATACCGTGAGAGACTTTTGCATATTCACATTTCGCGAAAAAACTTTTACTTTTCGTATATGTAAGAAATTTTTTTTGTCGTTTTGTCTTGAAATAATGTATTGTTATTCGAGAAAATATTTTTTTTGTAATAAAGTCAAATGTTACATAAAAATTCAAAATTTAATTTCAAAACGTTTGATACAATTTTAAAAATTGTTTGTTCCTAATAATCTCGTATACATTGTCATTTTTATATAAAATATTTAAATAAATAAATATACAACCAAATAAATAAATATATAATTAAGAGATTATTGTAACATTTACGTGTATTTAAATTATATATTTATTTATTTATAAATATTATAAATAAATAAATATATACATATATAACATTAAATACATAAATATTACAATAATCTCATATACATTGCATAAAATATCTGAGACTCAAGCCTGCTCTTTAAAATAAAACTATTTCTCCTCTTACAAGCAATAATCAACTTTGAAGCTAAAATTGTGCACAAATATATTATCAAAGATAAGAATATGCATTGACAGCAAATTAAAGAAGCACTTTGAATGCGTCAGCAGATGAATAGAAGGCAAACGCGTATATTCACGAAAGGAATCGGAAATTCGACCTTTAGTATGTAAGTATGATCTTTTCTGCTTAAGTTGTTATGCGTCTGTAAATATTTCACAAAGCGTTGCGCCGTCGTACGACTTTATCCGCTGGATCACGTTCTGAAAATTCGTACTTACGACGAGCAATCGAAAGAGGTACAGTTACCCCGCTGCGATTGAGCATGATCAATGCTAATGGTGAGACTGACATTTGCAGTCATTGTCTGCGGCGCAATACGGATGCAATGCATCGCGATATTTATGAGAGCATGCAACCTACTCGCCGCTCTGTGTGAAACCATGGGAAGTGTAAAATACTTTCGTCAAAGTTCAATTTGTCAAAAAAAAGAAAAAAATAATAATTTATAATAATTATAAAAATAATTACGAAGAAACAATTGTATCTAAAGAATATTCAGAAATATCTAGGCTATATCTTCAGAAGTGCAAAATTTTTTTTTTTAATCTCAATATCTCGTTAATTTATTAATTTGTATTTTGTTAATACAATCTACATTCGCACGTAAAGCTTGTAATATATGTATCCTCTCTAAGAGAGCAATAACCTTGACCGTAAAAGAGACAACCTCATCATGCTTTTAAAATGTTTTTTCTAAGAACCCGTGCAATAATCGCACACCCCCGAGAGTGAAAGGACCGCGCCTCTTCTGGTATCCGGCATTTTGCCATCTCTACTAATTATTCCTTGATGATCGTTACGAAACGGACGTTTTCTATGACACGACGCTTCGCAACAATATCATAATCTCGTTCGTATTTTCTTCTTCCTTCATACATCATATAAAATTATTTCGATCCTTACGGGTTAAACTGACATTTTATTTCATGATTTATTCCTGAGAATAATCGTTTAAGTATAATCATTCGAGTTCTTTTTTCTTATATTTGTTTTAACAAATACAAATTTTTTCTGAAAAATTTTTATTTATAATAAGAAAATGTTGCTTCTTATTTCCTTAAGATGTTTTTTTGAAGTTGATGAGTTGATAAATATATTCACATTAATAATTTAGAAAATTTTGCTTGATTACAAAATGGCAAATGTGATAAATATTTAAAGTAATGATATGTAAAGCAAGAGAAAACATTTACAAAATATCATAATTCGTATTTTCAAGAAAATAAATCGTAAATTTACTATTTTGTTTAATTTCTTATGTAAACAACGTTGATATTTTGCGGATAATCCAATTTGTGGATTCGTTAAACAGAGGAATCGCTAAATAGAGAGATAAATAGCTGAAAAAGTTACATCGTTAAAAATTATATTTGCGCTTGTTTCATTTTAATTCCTATTCGTAGCGATAAGTTAGAAATTCCGATGCACCGTGTTTTACAAAAAATGGAAACTGGAAGACATCATTTGAATTTTACGTCGAATATATATTTGAAAAACCAAAATGTTTGTGTTCGAGATATAACTTTTTCCATGTGTTATACGAGATTGGAAATCAATGCTATTTTTGTTTAATTGAAAAACAAAAAAAAAGTGAAAATATATCGGGGAAAAAAGCACATTCAAATTTTACGTTCTATGCTACATCAGTCAGTGTTTCTCTCGCTAAAGAGGTTTCTTTCGATACTTAGCATACGTACTTATATCTTTTTATTTTATTTATAGTCGTACATCCGAAGAAAAACATAAAAACATCGTACGTATATCCCAAAAAAAAATTTACAGTCTTTCGTAGACATGAGAATTTATGACAAAGCCACTTTGTTTTTTAAAAAGAATAGTGCGATAGGATGATAAATTCAATTTATGAATTATATATGAAAAATGGAAATTATACACGTGCATACACACACACACACATACACGCGCGCATACATAATTCATTCATAATTATACGTTTCCAAATCATATTCATCTCGCAATTTCACGAGAAGATCACTTTTTATGTTTAAGCGAGAATTATCTGCTTTTAATAGAGCAAGCTAGCATTGTTCGATCACTTTGTGATTAATTTGATTTAATTAGCATCGTTAGCGTTCATTCAAGCTAATATCTAGACGACATGTTAATTAATCTGAAATAATGAAGCATATATCGATACCTTCAGATATTATTTTATCCTTTAATAAACGTTTTACATAAAACAATAATAAAAGGATTATAATATAGTAATATAATTATAAATTTGCACTTTTATCAATTTTATATATACACTTTATTACGATATTTCTCCGAATAATTGAACATAATCAACTAAGAGAATACTGTGATCAATGTTTTATGCAACTGAGGCGAATACTTTTTTGTAATTCTTTTGTAATACTTTTTTGTAATTCTTTTACCTATTAAGCGCACAAATTAAATGGTAAAACTTTGAAATAGGTCGTGTCGGCTTTTAACACGGACATTAGCAAAACAATTTCCTTTATTAAAGGAGGCTAACGCAACAGGCGGTCCATTTGCAATCTAATGTTTTATTAAAAGAAGGTTTTTGATCCAGTGTTTCTGCTTTACAGAGCTAAGAATAACTTATAATAATGAATGACTAATAACTTTAATGTTCACTGAATACATTTCATTTTTAATTCGACAGCACAATTGTTTATGTTTCGTTATTATAACAAAGTGTAATTATTATTTTATATTTAACTCTTTCACATAGAAAAAAAACAAAACTTGAGAAGTTTTAAGAACTTTGTTGAAGATATTTCGAAAGATAGAATACAATTTAGATACTAAATAATTTTACAGTCAACGTTTCATAATTAAGCATGTTTTAATAGAATGCAATTACATACAAACGGAAAATAAAATAGAAAATCCTTCATATAATTATACAGGATAGAAAATTCGCAAGATTTAGAAAATTTTAATGTTTAAATCCTTTAATTTAAATAAAATTAATTTTTTTGAAGTAATTTATATATATATATATATATAAATTAAGAAAGAATATTATATATCCATTTCCTTTTATGTCTTGTTCTTCTTATTGTTTTGCTTATTATTGTTTTGCTAAATTTTACACTGCCGGAAAAGAGAACACTGTAGCAAAGAATAACGAATTCATATTTGTATTGCATATGTAATGTTTTTAACAATTTATATCAATATTCTCGTTAGTTGTGCTATGTTTATCATATCTACTTTGATATTTTACTGAATATTTTATTAAATAGACGCGCAAGTATGAAACAACTAAAGCATTTAACCTCGTAAACTTATTATTGGTTGTAATATTCGTTTGCCCATATCTGAATAAACACATTCAGTATTAATTATGGATATTTGCAGCTATAAAATCTATATGCATTAAAACGTACGTTGCGCAGTCTGAAAAAGATTAAATAAGATTATTAATATGAATAAACATAATTATAATAATTAGTAATTATGATTAGAAAATTCTTATAATATTCGTATTTCAGCAAAAAATAGTATGCAGAATTTATGATTGGCACTACTTAAAATTTTTATTAATCATGTCCTATTAAATGTATATAGATTTTTGTTTATATTAAGTATAAGGTTAATACTTACAATTGCAAAATCCATGTAGCGATCGTCTACAAAACTTATGGTTAACATGTACGTGAGAGACAAGAATATAATACTAAAACAAAATTAAAAAAAAATTACTAAAAACGTTAGAACTATTGTTGATAAATATTGTTAAATGTTTTTATCTTTTTCTTTCTTCTTTTATCTGTTGACATTAAGTAAGACGATTAATTACTTTTTAGTTCGCGTTATTCTTTCTCATCGTCTGACTTATTCACTTTTGCATTAATCGTATTAATCGGTTTGTATACCGAAATTCAATAATTCATATTTGTTAGATAGATATTAGTCTTCATAGACAATGTATATAAATCTTGTATTACTGATACATGATATATTTAAAAAACAGTTATATACTTAATATATAATCAACGATTTCTACCGTACATTTTAAACGCGTTTCTTCTACATGTTAATTGCACTCTTATTGTCATTATAATAATGATTCATAAATGCTGATTGGAATAATGAAATTTTAACTGAATAATGCTGAAAAATCAATAAGAATTCAAAAACTAAAAGCTAAAAAGACAGAGGCTAAGAAGCTGTATAGGAAAGTAATTAATCATTGATATATAATGAAAGGTATGCGAAAAGACACGAATGAGTTTTAAATACTGATGCTTTATTTTATATAAAGTATTGTATAAATGTATAAACGCTATAAATATGTGGTATCTATCTATGGTGGTGGGGTGCTAGTCGTGATCGCAAAGAAAGGGTATGACGAGGGCGGGCGGGGTCGGGGGCTGGCGACGGCGAGCCATCTATTTACATTCATTCACTCATGAGAAAGGCTGACCTACCATAATCTACCGGTCTCTCCTTTTCACTAACATATAACACGATTATATAATATATGTGTAATTGTGTGTATATATACGAGTACACATATAGAAATATAGTGTATGTGTATGTGTGCGCGCGTGTGGCAATGTGTTCATATACATATATATATATATGTATATATATATATATATGCGCGGAAGTAATAGGTAATAATATGTATACATATATATATAAGAAGAACATATGTGCGCATGGACGCGAGTAATGATAATATGTATGCTTGGAGTGCGGCGGTAAGTATAACAACATGCCGGGAACGTGCGCTTGATGCGACCGACCCGTGGAAAAAGAGAAAAATAGATATGTGCGTGAAGAGCGGCGGCCTTACGGATGGTGGAAGACGTAAGAGAAGAAGGTTCAGCCGGAGCAACAGTAGGTGTTCAGAAAACAGAACAGATCCGGTTGGTCCGACGAAGTGCCAAAGCTTGTCCAATTGCTAGGTTCATGACGGTGCAGCGTGATACGCGTATGCACGGGGTGACTTTGTGGCATACGGTTGCAGCTCGGAAATGCGCGTGTAGTATTTGATGTCCGAAAGATAACGTTCGCCAATTCATGGAAAGCTCGTCGAGAAACGGCGAGGTGTTCGTGGTCGAGATCGGTAAAACGCGGCCTGCGCCGAGCTTCCTTTATCGTTGATCTCGTAAACGGTAATTGACTAAATTTTACCCGGTTGTAGCGGGTCGAGAACGAGGAGAAAACGACGCGAGACCGCGGATCACGTGTGGCCGAAATCTCGGTGCCGTCCTCTTACAATCTTATCTGCGTCTATCTCCCGGATCGCGCTTTATCGGTTCGCGGTGTATACGTACGACCGATCGTTTTATGTGTGTTCCGAGTGTCCAACGATCATATCACTAGCGCCAAGGGTGCCCCGATCATGTTCCGAGACTGGACGAAGCTTTGGGAAGAAGACGTTGAGCGCGTTGAGGATCGTTCGAGACCGGTAAGTGACTGTGGTGGGTTTGCCGCCGTCGCCGAGCCGAGATCGCTGGGGTCTTAAAACGTCTACCACTTGGAGGGGATGATAGCTCCGTGAGAGCCGAGTCCAGCGTGGATGGCGCCAGACGGTCCGTTGATCACAGCAACTCCAGCATCACCGCCACCAAGAGCACCACCTCCGAATCCACCACCACCTCCTATAACAGCAATACCAGCGCCGCCAAAGCCACCTTTTGAAGAAAATATTATTAACAGTTGATTCTAATATTTGGTGAGTGTAAAATATAAAATAAGGAAGAGCTAAAAATTTTTATCATCTTCAACATATAATTGATTTAATGTAATTTTATTTAATTGAAAATATGTATTACCAAATCCACCAGAAGGCGCGGCAGCAGCAGCAGCTCCAGAGCTTCCGTCATCACCGTTGATACCACCAGAGCCGGCGTAGAAGGCAACACCTCCGTAGCTGGGTCCAACAAGATTAGCGGTGGCCTGGGATGGTCCTACAAGAGTGGCGGTTCCCTGGGACGGTCCAACAAGGGTGGATGGGCCGGCAGCGGGTCCTACAAGACTGGAAGGTCCGGTACGAGGTCCACCAACGGACTTGGCTCCCTCCTGGGGTCCTACGAGATCAGATGGTCCGGTCTGGGGTCCAACGTTGGCCTTAGGTCCCTCAGCAGGTCCGATGTCAGACCTGCCACCATAGACTCCTGCAGGAAGAACGATTGTTCAAGATTGATACATCCGATTGTTGCGCTAATAAAAAGTTTAGATTTGGTACGTAAATACGCACCACCAGAGACGATCTGCTGAACTCCAGCAGAACCAGCCGCCGCCGCCGCACCAGCAGCATAGCTGGCACCAAGACCACCAGATCCCAAGCTGGAGGCACCACCCTGGAGGGAGGCAGCGGTTCCAGCACCGTATTTGAGTCCACCGCTGAAACCGGCACCACTATGAATTCCGGTTCCAGTGATGGCCAGACCATCACCATGGCCATATCCATATCCTCCATATCCACCAGCGGCGCGAGACGTCGCGACCGCTAAGCAGGCGAACACAATCTGAAAGAATGCGCGACGTGACCAACGACGTTCGCAAAAACGCACAACGATAATCCGACGTTTGACCGAGACCGAACATCATTAAGATTGTAAACATCGTTGAAAACTTTAAATGATAAATATTGCGTGAGCTCTAGTTTCGATTTACGGAAACGGTTTGCATGTACACATCGTTGGAGCTATCGCTGTTACGAATCTAGATTTCCATTGGCTTGGCGCCGATTACCGGGTCTACCGCTAGATCCGTGCAACATAATCGCGGCTTTCACTTTCGATTTCCGTGAACGTTGATTCGCAATCGCAAACTCCAAAACGACGGAAAAGGCCTCGCGCGCGAGAGAGAGAAGGTTTCGTTAAGATGATCTCGTCGGATTCGCGTATTGGCGTTGCTTTATTGCGAAGACGATGCGATTATGCAAAAACATAATGAGGAAACGCCCGAATGTATCGATGAGATTATTCGTAATTACGCGCTGTAACGTTTTGTAATCGACTTGATCCCCTTTCCCTTCGTTACTCTGGCCACCATTCCTGATGACCGTATTAGGAAAATTCTTCTAAGCTCGTTAATAGGCCGCTGCACGCGCAACGCGTCGGATCGTAAAAAAAAAGTAGTCGCGATTGCATAAAATCCGCGCAACTCAACACGATATTGCACGAAATTCATAATTAATCGATAACCGGTCGTATTTAACGTGCATGTCTGAAGTCAAGATTCGCGATTTAAATTAGCGGATTCAATTTTTCATAATTAATCATAAGAAATCTGTGATTTAATTGAATTAGATCAATCTCAGAATTCTAAGGAATTTTGAAATTAGAGAGACAAATCTCACCAAGTTGCGTCACGTATCTCGCGTGATATGTTTGAAGTCGTAACATTTGCGGTTCGTAATATGGGAAGTAGTGTTTAGAAAGGAAGTGGTCTGTGCGATCGTAGAACCGTCGAGCAGTCGGCTGATTAGATATATGGGCGGTGTATACGTAACCGATATTTCGCGATCGCGTGCGGGCGATATTAGACGGCGCGTGTGTCACGCCCGGTTTGAGACCGTTGCAAACTTAAATGGCACCGCGGTCTGAAATTATGCATATCTAACGACTACGCGAAACTTTCACATCCCGTTTACGCGGAATGAACGACTATCTCGCGGCCGCGCTCGTGTGACGTGGTCGACCGAGCGTTCCCGCGACCTCGTGATCGGAAAAGGATCGATCGTGCCGATTTCAAAATCGCCTGCGCGATCGAGCGCCGAGCATATTTCCATCGGCCCTGAGAAATTGCATTCTGAAGTATGACGCAACTAAGACTTAAGATATATCGTTATCCACAGTATTATTGATAACATAGCTAATTAGCGTTATAATTATTATGAAAATAGAACGCGAGTTAACACGAGTTATGTTTGCAGGACGGAGCAAGGCAGAATATAATTCCGGCGTTATCTCGATTCAATAGATGTTGCATACATAAAACAACGGAGAAAGTCAAGAGAAATGCAACGATATAGGATGCAAGAGTAACATGTGCAATCCTTGCGAGATTAGTAAGTAAAGATGCGCCTATACGCAATAGAACCGGTCGTGGGTTAGTCTGCTCAATGACGATGATGATACAACCGGTTTTCGCCGACAGCAGTCGGCGCGCAATGCGGTAAGATTTCTTTGCTTTATGAATGAAAGTCGTCTGTTTGTGCGTCTGTCTACGGAGAAAAACAGCGAGAGTATCCCAACCGTGACATTGAATCATCGTCGGTTTTACCACGAACGCAGTAAAAAGCAAAGAAACAATAGAGACATTAATAGACGTGCATTATCGACTTAAAAGAAAGCTCTTGAGCTTGCAAGATGGTCGTATTTATTTTTCGTTCACAGATACGTGTCTAAATGCAATCTTGTATTAATCTAGTTTCGTGTTTTCATGATTTCAATTAAGAAGCGTCAGAGCAAAACATTACAGAGATAAATGCTTGCAGAGATAAACTTTCGCAGCGACTACAAGAAAGAGCAGAATTTTATGAGTAATTCGTTAAGGACTCGAAGTAATTCAGGGATCGTTTAAAGTTTTCAGATTGACACTGTTTATTCACGGCAAAGAAGATAAATATTCGATCAAGAAACGACGATCTCGAAGAAACCCGTGATTTTGAAGCAAATGAATAATCAAAGCGACAAAGTCGCTAACAAAGATTAGATAAAAATAGCAGAATTAAATAAAATTTGATGCCGAAGGGCGCAAGACGGCAAAGCCGTGAAGTACCGAGATTACGAGTTAAACACCTCGCGAACACCTCACCAACCCCTGTAGCGGAATACTCACAAAGGCCTTCATGTTTGGTGTGTGTATTGGGCTGGTAGTCCGGTGAATGACTGACTTGGGCCGGGCCGGCGGGCCTTATATACGCCTAACTCTACTCTGGACACGCTCCACAATCACCATCCTTTCGAAAGCAAGCAAGGCGCTCCACCACCCTCCCTCCAGAAAAACTATAATCCACGTACCGCGTACCAAGCGGCTGTAGCCGTAATCCGCGACGACGGTAGTCCCACCACCCGGTTCGGGGGCAAAGGGGGGTTCCCCCTTTACGGTGCGGCGATGGATAGAGGTTGCCCGCTGTGGGTTGTATTCATGGTGGCTATGTCCACGTGTAATAGCCGCAGCCTCCTACTCCTCCTGCCCCACCAGCAGCGGTGTTAGCCTACACGCTCGGCTTCTACGCGACGGGCCACACCAAGTGCAACCGAGCACCACCCGGGTTACCTGGTCACGGGTTACCTACGATACAACTCTCTTTCTCGCAGGCGTGGTGCACGGCATGCACGAGCGTTGCATAGTTCGCACGGCTAACGGCGGAGTCCTTTCCGGTTACGGTAGACGGCGCAGGTGCAGTGCCGATAGCAGCAGAATGGTAGCACAGAGTGATCATCACTTTAATTAATTGGGTAATCCTTGTCAGTGATAAATCGTTTTGCGATTGTGAAATGGATTCACGTAGGCTTTCAGGTAATGGAGCAAGCATTCTTCAAAGTTTCAGGGAGTTTCATGAGAGACTGTAGTGTGCAGGAAAATCAGTTGAAGTGACTCTATTTATCGTAAAATGATAAATATAATAAAAAAAGGACAGAAAAATATTAATGAAGATTAATGAAGATATTTTGAAAACATAAAAAAACTGCAAATCTAAATATCTTTCTTTCAATTTTTGGTTCAAGCAAATATTTTTTTGAAGCAATGTGATAGTTAATATATACTACACATTATTATATTTATCAATTAAACGATAGTAACACAAAAATTATGACAACGTCGTATGATAAATTAATACAGTTTGAAGCTATTATTATTTTTGTTCCAACTTTTAATACTGAAGAAATCTGAGGCAATTCGATGGAGTCACGATTGAAAATGACGTCCTCTGACCCCTGAGATCACGACGCGGATCTTCGGTTAATTGACGGCGCTCCGTAATACGCTTGTTTCAACAGTCCTCACTTTAAGATAGGTCGACTTTGATTTCTTACATTCATTTGAATACAGAAAATTTTTTGTGTGAAAGGAAAAAGTAAAAAACCGGTAATATCTGAATAACCGAAAGTTATTACTATTCATGAAAACCGCATAATGTCCGAAGTAGAAGTAGAAACGATAACTCTGAAGTTTACATTCGGACACGAGCGGCTGTCATACGAAAAGTTCGTCCTGCTTAAAAAAAAAAAAAGAGGAAAGGAGATCCAAGAATGGCGAAGCACGTTTCTGATTAACGTTCGTACGTTTCGTAGAAAACGAGGTATTCGCATCGAGAAAGAATTTCACATTTGGCGCAAATGCTAAAATCTTTCTAAAGAGTTAGAATTACGAGTCGTTGAATGGGCTCAAGAAAAAAAAGAAAATAGCAGGACCTGAATTCTTTTCTAAATAAATTGCCCGCCGCCGACGCCGTCGCAGCCGTCGTTACTTATTACCTCAACCTACTAATTCCAACTGCTATAGTTGGAAATAAAGCTGCACAACTGCATTATGCTGGAAACAAAATCGCAAAATGTAAGAGACGGGCGAGTTGTCGAGCGTGATTTGAATTATAATCGCCGTATAAATTGTCTGAGATGATACTTGACAATCCACAAGTTCGATCATTTGCGAATTGTATCATTCGTCATTTCAAAAATCTATAAATCTATAATTTTATAGCTATTACGATTACCATCGATTTTATCTTTATTTTGCGGCACATATAAAGATATCATTCAAAACATTAATTGTAATAATCTGCATAATCATTTATATTTTATAAAAATGTAGAAATACGCAATCAAAAAAGTTAGATAAATAAGGGATAAAAATATATGTATTCATTACGAGCATGCGAAAAATTGTTTAAACGTAAGTTAAATCGGGATCAAGTAACCCATTCGCATGTAATTAGTTTTTATTTATAGATTATTGCATACACATGTTCTACGGATCTCTTATATACTTTCTATTTTTAGCATATGTTTTTCATAATCCGGATGTACGTAACAGCAGCGATGAGCAATTGCTAATCTCAACCTTAAAGGTGTTTAAAGTGCTGCGCGCCGAAACATAACGCGATTAATTGTATCGGATTAATTATTTTTCGTTTTCTAGCGTGATGCCACATTTATTATACGAGCCGCGATTTCTGCAAAGTGAAAGCCATTATATTATTTAGCGCTCGCGAAAAATGTCGATCTATCGCGAAAGTAGCCCGCGCGACGTAACCTTTCTCGTTCGGCAATCCTGACCGGTTTCGAATATATAAACCCGGTGCATGGCAGAACTGCGTTTGGCTCTTGTCAGTTTCACCCTCGAACGAGCCGACTGCGACAAAATTTCGCGCGCGCATTAATTGCCTCATTAGTCGATTAACCAAGTAACTATCTAATCAGTGGCGAGACATATCTCGCGCAGTGACTCGACCGTGCTTCGTTTATAGCGATCAAAAGAACGGATCCGTAATTATCGTGCAATTATCCACGAACCACCGATCCTATCTGACTTGTAATTTCGCTAAGGAGCAATTATCAATCCGTTGTCTCGTTTTGAATGCGACTTCCTGCGACTTGATCGGCAATCGCTCCGCGATCTCGACTTTTACACGCTTTTGCTATCGGAGTTGAAATCCAGAATCTAGTTCACGACCGTTCTGAATTATTAAGTGATTTTCATGGATCGATAGAGTATCGATTGCTCGCGTGGTCAATATTCAGGGATACGCTTCTGTGATAAAATGACTTTCTCGACAACGTGTGCAGATCCGATATACTCGTGAATTGAATTGAAAATGGAGGCATCGAGATTTATTCCATTTGAATAAAGATGCGCGATATAGTGTTATCTGGATATTAAAATTATTTTGTCGTTTATTTTATTTATATTGATTTTTTTTATCAAAGTTTACTTATTTAAATATAGCACATTCGAACAAATCAAAGATCATTTAGCAACTACAAGTTCCTGTCATAAATTGCTCGCGAACTATAGTTATTCATTACATAATAATGAATTATAATTATAATAATTTCCGAGGCATTAAAATTTATATATGCAGTATTTAAATTCTATTTATCTAAAAAACTGTTGATAACATTGGCGCGTCTATCAAACATAACACTCTCTCTTTAATTTTATATCTTTCTCTAATTTATCATTTTTCATTTTATTCTAATTTTTCTTTCTTTTCTAATTTTTCTTCATTTGTTAATTTTTTTATTTTTTCTTTCTATCATCACAATTATTTCATATTCTTCATCTCAAATCAATAGCGTAAACGCGGAATTTAAGTGGATAATCCTAATATTTACTTTCTGTTAATATCTCTTTTACCTAAATAATTCTACAAGGCTAAATATCCGCGATAGATTTCGTAATTACAATATATTTTTCTTGCGCCAAGTGCTACGCGCAAGTATTCATCTATATTATATATGTATTTATTTATTCAAATCAGGAATTGCAATATCACGAGCCGTACGAGCATTCGCTGTGTACGGCTTTATGTATTCCGTCTCTACATATCCAGCCCTGCCAGCTCAATATTCGCGAAGAATACCCCTTCGCCTAAGGTGACGACTCGCGCGCACACATAGTTCCTCGCACACACAGCGTTCAGGCCTCCCGCATTGCATTTGCAAAGCGACGCCGCGACTTGGCGTTACGACGCCGCCGTCGCGGTGATATGCGCCGCGCTTTTGCTCCAATTTTTACGTAACACGAGGTTGTGAAATTGGAGAAATTTTATTCATGAAAAAGAGCGCACAATGCGTGTGGATAAGAGATCCACGAGGAAACTTCACTCGCTCCTATGTAACGTAACGTGAGGGTGCAGCGCTCGGGTTGCTATTGATTGTGAACAAGGACGGCTCATCGATGAACGCAAAAACAATTGCACATGCACATTATACTCAGATCGCTTAGCTAATACATGGGAAAGTCGTCGCGTTACTCTGCTTACAACTTGCACAGCATTGCGGATGCTGTAACGGCATGTCGCACGATCTGACTACTCGAATAAACTTGACCTTTATTCTTAGATACATTCTAAGAAACAAATAGAAGATAAATTTCGTTACATGTGTTCTTACATATTGAAATAAATCATTTTTACAGTAAACTTTTAGGAATTTGACAAAAGTTATAGCAGAGTTTCGCGACAATAATGCGTCAATTGCTTTCAGATCCGATTGGTTAGTAGATTTAACACGAATCTGATCACATTGATTGATTCGAATTACTAACGTGCCGAGGATTAACCTAATTTCGCTCTTAAATTAAAATCCGCGCGTTGAATTGTCATCTAGACGCAACATTAGGATGATCCGTTTGCTCACCATTATTACGTGTATTATCGAAACAACGCTGCATACAAGTGGCGTTATACGTTCGGTATACGAGCGTTCCAGTAACGATTTAATTTGCAAAACGCTTTCGCAACAAGCTATGAAATAAGAAAAAAGCAGTGGTAAAACAGTGCATATTTAATTATGCTGTTTACTGCGTCATTCAGGTCAAGTGAGTCTGCGTCGTTTAAATACATAGATAAGCTAATTATATCATTATGACTATGATTTATTAAGTAGTTATCGATACATACTCTTTTTTTTTTTAATATCTCGTACAATTAGAAGAGGTAATATTTATTGTCGATGCTTGTTTGACCAGATTTATAGTAACAAACAATACACGGTTTTTAAATACTGTGTTATATTATAATTTTTTGTAAAAACAATTGTTTCCTAAAATCCGCTATCGAAAATAGAATTATCTCATTTTGTCAGCACTTCTCTCCATCGGATTCAAATTATCATTTTATGTTGGCATAACGCGCGAGCGATTCACGCGGTACGAGTAATTACAGTTTATGTCAATTCCTATAATATAACGTGTAATGAAACGGTTAACCGCAGCACTCCAATGCACGACACCCCTTTAATGTACTAACTTTAATTGATTCAAGAGTTGGAAATTTAAATCGCTTTAATTTTGATGTGTTCACCTCATTCGTATTTCACCCTTCGATAGCTTTCTATCCCGCCAAAGTACACATGAGAAAGTTAAAGTCAAAATTAAAGTTAGTCGGATGGCAAACATCGTGTTAAACAATCACTTCTTTCGGAATGAATGAAATTCACGAATGACGTGTTTCTATTTTAAATTTTGAATCGCAATTAAGATATTAAAGAATGCATCATTTTTTCAGTTTTCGGTCGTGTCCAGAAATTGTTCTGTAGAGGTATATTTTTGTTATACATTTTATTTAAATCCAATGCGTGCTTTTTGCTTAAGAGTAGCGACTTCAAAATTAAGAGCAAATTAAATTTTGTCCTGACTGATACATTTATCGTTCACGCGTTTTAAGAGGATGCTCTTAATAAGTCGCGCTTAAGTTTTAAGAACGAGCATTACAGCATGGCTGAGCGTGGTATTGTTACACTTTCAGTTACGTATCATAAGTATCATCAACGTCGCTCGTGCAGGTATAAACTTCCGACGAAGTTGGCGAGGATGCACTCGATGCTGAAAATTAAGCGCGTTCCGCCGTGAACCTGAATCGATTTACCGCCAGCGGCAGACCACAATTCAAATGTGTTAAATGGTTTTAGTACATAATTACACAGTTACAATTAGCTCTCTTTCTGTGAAATAAAGACAAGCAACGTGCTGTTACATCAAATCGGCCATATCGCAGTTTTTAAAGACAGCTTTATTCAAGACTACGAAAAAAAAATATATTTATAATTAGAAAACTTTAATTGAGGAAATATTAGGGAATTCCATTGAAAATGAAAGGAAAGGAAAATACAAGACTCAAAAGACGACGGATCAGCACGAGCGGACGCATGCCTCCTTGCACTTTGCTGCACACCGCCGTCCAGGCTAGGAAAGTAGTCTTACGCAATAGGTGGAGCGGGATAGTGTTGGGCTATCGCCGTGTTTCAGCAGAACTGCCCATCATTTCCGTGTTCTGCCAGCCGCTCTCGGTTGCGAGCGCATTGATTCGAACGCGCCGGCTCGTACGTGAATATCCGCCGCATTGAATACACAGTGCATTCTGATCGCATTCGTTGTGCATTTTTACGGACAATCGGAATGTGTCCGTTAGAGTCGCTGCTCTATCGATTTATCGTTTCCTTTGACACGTGAGGATACCGCCGATCGGATCAATTGATCGGAATCTCGTTCACGTCGAGCAATAGTGGCATGTGCTCTCGTGAAATTGCGTACTTATAAATAAGCGGATCGATTAAAAGGGATCATAATTACTCTACAAAAAAAAGTGCGCAAGGATTGATTTGATACTATAAAAGAAATATAGTGATGTAATAAACAGCTGCAGTGATTTTAACTTGCAGCTGCAACTAAATAAAATTCAACAAAGTATATTATAAAAATGCATCTTGTTTTACGCAATGTAAAAAACTCATAATATTAATTGAAATAAAGAAAAAGACGACAAAGAATAGTGAGATGAAAGCATTAATTTATTAAACGTTTTTAAGTAAAATTTTTTAACATTTACTAATAAGATGCAACGTTTTTACATTCAAAATCGAGTATATATATTCGAAGACTTGGTTTAATATTTTGAAGACGATAATCAAGATTTGATTGAGAATTTGTGCTATGTTCAACGAGTTTTTCGGATTATTTAATTATAAAAAATAACACGCTCAGTTTTTACTCAAAGTTAATCAAAACCTTTGCACAACATGTTACTTTTTTCTAAAAAAACTGACTACGGATTGGATTTTATTGGATTTTATTGACACATTTCCTCCAAAAAATATGACTATATTAGAAGATTTTAGAAGTGATTTTATTCTATAATAAAAAGCGATCTAATGAATCCCAAATAATCCTTTGTTCTTTTTTAAATTATTGTTGATATTTTGAAAAGACGCATGATGAGAGAGAGAGAGAGAGAGAGAGAGAGAGAGAGAGAGAGAAAAGACATTGATGTGATGAGGTCGAAATGTTTGTGAAGAATTTATATTGTATGATCTTATAAATAATAAGTTTTAGCAATATCCAGCATGATTCTTTATAATTAGTATTTAATTGATTTATTCTAGGAGCCGATCAGATTTTAGTTATTATTAATTATTAACTAATAATATTTATAAACATATTTGATACTTTTTATAATCGAATAAAAATGAGGGACGTTGTTCTATGTGCATTTATCGATTACTATCACTACTACATCTGAACGAAGTCAACCATTAGAAATTAAAAACAATGTGCATGTTACTAGAAAAATTAAAAAAACCATTGTTTTTATAAAAGATAAAAATATATTAATTTCAATGCTGTATGATGACACCAGGTTGAACCAAATAAAAATCCACATACGTTTCTCTTTTACTTTATTTCATTGTGCAATACACAAAATGGAAATTTAAATTCAGGAGATCTTTTCAGAGAAGCTAGAAACCAAAAATTTGTTACCATTTTTTTAATCGTTTGTTTTTTCTATCAGTTTTTACAGCAGAGCCGCGCGGGAGCTTAGTTGATCGACCATAGCGACAATCGAGTTCGTCGTTACGTATAAAATCTGTGTCGCCGATGAAAGTGGTTTCGCGTTGTATGCATTGAACAAATTTGCTCGAGAGATAGGAAAAGCCAAACAGTTGAAGCGTCAATAATTTAATTTTTTAACAAATAGTATCGGTGCGCTTTCCAATTGGAACGGACGAGACAACGAAATAATCGGAGCCGATAAACAATTCTCACGGTGAACCACACCTACAATTCCCGACGATATAACGGGCTTGTCAACGTGTCAACTACACTTTTCTAACAGTCACTCTGAATAAATTGACGTATGAGTGCGAATGTTGCGACAGTCTGTATACTCGTTTTGCAGAGGGTTGTAAAAAAAAGAAACTAGCGTAGAAAGTATAGCTGAAAAGAACGGTCCTCAGCAGCGGCGTGCAACTCAGCGGTGACCAGGCTATAATTTCCGTGTTCTAGCCGCACGGTCACGCATATTCACGCATATAATTGCATTAGACGTCGGTTTCGTCGTGGGACTCCTTGCTTCGTTTTCTTCTAGATTAAATGTTTCTCTCGAAATAGCAACCACCGACAATTTGTACCTGACCCGATAGTCGTTATTCTCTCAGTCCTGTTGTTGTCCGACATCTTTAGCGTTAAGATTAATGCTGCAGTTTATCTTTTTATACGATCTGTAAGTTTAAGCTTTCTTGCAGTGACGTAGATATATATGTCTGTTTGTGAGAAGACAAAGATATTTGGTATGTTCCTGAAGATATTATCGATGGATTCGATTAGCATAATTGAGACACATTTTTATCACAAGATAAAAATGAAAAACATTAAGTTATCTTGTTGTTTCAGAAAAACCATATTTCCTATAAAAAAATTTAACATTTTGCATTATCTAACGTGTGTATTATTTGCTTCTATATCACATGATTCGTGAATCGATTATTTGAATCGACAATACTACGCGACATAAAGTTCGTCATTTTATATTGTAGATCATAAAAGTATCGGTACAAGTTGCAACATTCGTACGCTTCAGGTCTCTACTTTGTAGAATTGGGATTGAATTTACTGTTCAATATTTGTTTCGTTGATAGCAGTCTAAAGGTCTCCGTATACAAAATTTCCATTGAAGAGCGACTTCCCGAAATTAATAGAAAAGTTTCATTTAAATGTAAGTCGATATCTATAAGTTTAATCGAATTGTCTTTCTTCGGAAGTATATGAAAGTCTTCGCAACTATTCATTAACTGAAGCGTATATCTATTCGAAGGAAAATGAGACTGATGAACAATCTTACCGATCCATCTGTGTTTGATCGTACGAGGCACTTTTCAAAGATTAGTTCATTACTGATCAGAGAATTTAGTAGACGCATATATAAATACTATTTCATGATATAATTAACGATCAAACAATTTATTTATTATTTTTTGAGCAAAGCAATGATTTTATTTAAAAAAACACTATATGACTATAATAGAAAAAATATTAAAATAAAATATATTAGGATTAAAATGTTCAAAAATAAAATTTTCAGACTTATTTATTCTTTTATCTTGGCAATAAATTTTCTTTAGAGCTATGAAGCTTATCAATAAACTTATATATGTATGTATCTAGTATATTAGATTACTTTCTTTATATAAAACAGCCTTATTATTTTGTAATTCAGTTCTAATTGTTTGAAGACTGGAATAATAAATCTATAATCTTATATAAAGAGTTATTCAATATCGCTACGTATATTTATGACATAATGGCATATTTTAACGATCGAGCATAGCACACATATGAAAGTATGCAAGGATATATTGCAACCATATAATTTTAAGACATATAAAGAGAAATATTCCGTAATATTCTTTGTCCAAAAAAAATTCTTTGTCCAAAATAATTTTATTAATAGATGATAACGAATTAGAAATCAATTAGCATGTATTTTTTTTTTAATTTACATATATTATGTATGCACATTGATCTTTTGACGCAAATTTTATAGGAACAAAAATAAAGAGGCACAAATGCACTTTACCTGCGGCTGTCGCGAGCTGGCGGACATCACGCGATCATAAAGCGCAATGCGATTCAGTAGCTAATTACCAATTCATAGTCACGCTGCAGGAAAAAGCGTGATAGCAATGCCGGCGAGAAAAAGGTTTTCGGAGCGCATGCTTTCATTACTTAACTATATTAGGAAATCCACGTTTTGGCCCTCTAGTCGTGGCTTGCTCGCTGTCAGCTGGATTAATCAGCGAGGAAATAGGAAATCGCGGCGGGTATAGCGCGCAATTTTAACGTGGCGAATACCGGGCGCGAGTAAAATTGACAGATAATTGCTCTGTTCTGATTACATCACTTGGGCAAACCAGTATGTGAAACGACGCGTTAATAAGTCTTTCTTGATAAACACGTATTTAAGAAAAGTATGCTAATAATGAGTTCGCGATTATGATCTCCATGCAGTTTACATAAGCAGTAACAGAAATTGATAGCTGATAGAAATTATATTATGCAATTGTTAATCCACAAACACCAATCGGCTGGCGAACGGTACAGCATTGGGTGCAATCCACGATTGGAAAATGATCCGTTACGCGTTTCTTTATTGGACACATCCCGACTTGATCTTTTATCCTCTATTTAGAATCACATGCGAAGGAAACACAATTGGAACGAGGCTGCAGTCTCTGTCCGGACGATACGCACTTCGGCATTCTCATCTCTAATCGCGGTCGAATGCTAACAGGAGATCGAAACCAGACAGACGCGTTTAGCACTTAATGCGCGGTATTGCGGTTATTGTACCGGGTGTTAATAGGAGCAAAGGTTCATCGAATGTGCGCTGAACCGACTGTTACGCCAAACTCTTCATTACCGATTCCTATTTTGCGAACTAACGCAAAACAAATTACGAGCGGCACGTTTGTTCATCGAAGCGATACATCTCGCGCATGTATCTCGCATTCATATCTCAATCTCTTCGAGCGAGGAAAAAAATGGATGTATCTTATGAATATGCGATGACTTATCAGCGGCGTGACATTTATAGATGTGAAATTACATTATGCGTCCGAGGTTACGCGCGTAAATAGAGGTGCCAAGTATCCGCGAGACTTTCTCGAGGATAAAGCACGTTACTCTAGTTTCCATCTGAGCGGCTGGAGCGTAGAAAAAACAGTTCGAAACGTCATCTCCTTCTGCTCATTAAACGCCCGTGCGAAATAAATTCTCGAGCATTTCAAGTACAGGCACGTGTAACGACACGGTACGCCCGGAATGCCGGTTGTCTTCGTTAATTTTCCATTTATGACTATATAGCAATTAACATGCCCCACAATATAAATATAGCGTTAAATAATGACCATTGCCGTACACTCTTCGTTAAATATATCTTCTACTTTCTCAAAAATTTCTTCATTAATGGGGTTACTGTAGCACATACAACGTTCGTTCTATGTAATAAATTACGCAAAAAAAGTTTTTTTTTTACAACGTAATATTACGTTACAGATTATCTTGAGCATTGTAGTAACTCCTTGTTACGATGCATTTCAAACTTTTCATACCTACAAATACTTGCGCTGTTTATTATTTTTCCTATAAGATAATAAAAAGGGCATTGAAAGGGCGCTAGAAAAAGGGCATTAAGACGTTGTATCTGAGATTTTTCTAGTTTCGTGATTTTGCACAATTCAAGTGCAATCCACATGTTCGATTTTCTCGCCCGTTCTCTCTCTTCCCGATTTTTAGTTTTACAAATCAGTTAATCGGTGTCGGCACTGTTCCGCGCGCGCGCGCTCGGATACGCTACAATTCTCTCACATACCTGCTCGCATATTAATGACTCCGGCGAGGCGACTTGGTTCGCGAGCAGGCGAGCGTAAACGTTGAATAATAACTGCATTCCGCGCACCGCACCGTCCAGTCGGTCGGTCGTCGTCTATGTCTGGTAGGCACACGCTGCGTGTACGTGTGACAGCGTTGCATGCGAACATCGGTATATATATTACCGATGCAGGATAGCCGAGGAGGGTCTATTAGTCGCGCGGACCGCAACCACGACAGATTCGCGTTTCGCTCCTCATTTCCGGTCTGCACGCGGCGCTAAACTGCCGACTAAAGATTGTGTTAGGAGAAATGTCTCGGGATACTTTTTACTCACGAACTATTTGTTTAATTTATCGCTGATTCTCGTCAATTGCAAAGATAGCCAAAGTTAAGAAAGAGTCATTAAAAAAATGTCCTTTAATATAATTCTGTACAGAAAAAGCTTTAGCTGAAGTATCTAAAAATTTAGCTACAAAATTTAGATACAGATCTGAAAATGATCTTGTATTTTGTATAATTTTGTATTTTGAATTATTGAAATAATTACGTAAGACGCTGAATCAAGCTGATTGTTGGAATATCAAAATTTTTTGCATCATTGCTCATCGTGCTTGAGTTTCCTACATAATTATATTAAAGATCCAACAAAATTATTTTCAGATCTGTAGCTAGCTAAATTTTTAGATATTTCAGCAAAATCCTTTTCGTGATTCCTTTTTCTTTTGACAAAAATATTATTTAAAAAGTCATCGCAATCTTTTCTTGAAAGTATAAAATTCTAGTTTCAAACGTCGTCGTCCAAATCCATTTTAATGATTGTTCTCATATCAATAACGCGACGATATTTTTCGAAGAGATGAACTCGGTCGTCCAATCTTTGCAATTGACGTGTCAGTATGAAGATGTACTCTTCCTAAAAGTTTAATGTCGATATTCTTTTTGATTCTCTTTAGTCCCAACGTACACGTCATAAGAATCGCTTTTATAGCGCTACTTTCTCTTAACGAGAAGGGCATGCTACGCTGTCGACGATATCGAAAGTGCGGGGTTAACGGCGATGTCCGAGTCTCATCCCTCGAATGTCTTCAGACATTTTTATCCGCTTCACGTCGAAGATAAGACTCGTGTGGTGCGCGAAGCGGAAGCCGTTTCTCGAGACGCGACGGTGAAGTATAGTGGAAACCAATAAATTTCAAGAACACGGCGGTGCACTCGCCGGCAAACACACACGCTCTTACATTGGTCACGCGATATCGAAATCATTTTGCAGCACGAATAATCTAACGTATTTCTTTCTATTTACTCAGAATCCAATAAATCAAGACAGTTAAAAAAATCATTTCGTGACAATCAGTGTCTGAAAATTTTCTCAATTGGGATGCTACGCTAATAAAAATTTTGAACGAGTTTTTGATCCAAGTGTATAGAAAAAAAATGTTTTTTTTTAAAGAGGAAAAATAAAAAATGGAAACGTAGAGAGAGGATTTTACAGAAATTGTCCATGAACGCAACACTGCGCAAAAATGGGTTGTTCATGATAATGCTGTAAAGTAACGCAAATATATCCATGCGAATATGTACTACGAGTACCTACGCATAACGCTGTTTGTAGATAAGGGATCGTGGTATATGCCGCGGTGTATCTGGAATCGCGGGCTCCGCTGTCCACTCTCGCCTACCTGTTTACGATCGCACAAGATTCCACGTTCATATCTGATTTTCTCCGTAATGCCGCATAAGGAAACGACCGCAGCCGGTAGTCAACTAATTTCGCAGTTTTACTGCGGCGACCAGGATGGCCGTTACTGCGTCATTAAAACCGCCTTTCCTGTAGCGCAGCATCCGGCGCTAAGTACATTTCGGCTGACGGTAAACGTTACGTCAGTTATTCGTATCGTAATTTCACTGACTCACATTCGCGTTCACGTTCGCCGACCTTCCTATGCTAAATAATAATATTGTGTGTGTGACACATTGTAGTCATAATAAAAAAAAATAACAAACAAAATGGAAACGTTCTTGAGACTAACAGATCGTTCGTGCAATCCTGTTCAATAAAAAAAGCTTCTTACAGAGATTTTTAATTTATTATACAAACAGCTAAAAAGATATGAAGCTGTGCCTGGACACCATTAAAAATAAAAAATTTATTTAAACCGACATAAACGTGATAATGGAGCAATTTGCTGCTCCCGTACGTGTTAATATTAAGATAAATCCGCTTAGAGAGGAAACACATGTTACGCTGAACGAGTCGAGACAAGATAAATAATCGCTCCATCCGCGAGAAGTCGAGAGAAACAAAAGAGGCAGGTAAACAGTGCAGAAGCACGCGAAACCTGAATTTCTCGCGTCGTGTAATAGCTATTCTAACTAGAGTCCCAACATCCGGACGATTACGAGCTATAAAATCCCAAGCAAAAACGTCCGCTGCCTTGCTCTAAAAGCGCAAGTGGGAGATATGTTGAGGAACGTTCTGCTCGCTTCTACTGACGTAACCGCGCGACGCTTTAAAGTGCCGCAAAACTTTCCCGACATGCAGAAACTTTTGACGCGATGCGTTCGAGTCGTTCCCAATTTGCTGAAACTACGAGAACAGTTTGTCGTACAGTATTATTTTGTTCTGTGAAACGCGCGGAACATCCAAAAATAGAAAATTACATAAAGCATCTCTTTTTATTTATCGCACTCTTCGTATTTTCAATTTAGCATAATTTATGATATTCGATTCAAAACGATAATAATCCATTTATAAGTGACAGCGTATTCTTCTACATTTACTAAAATAACGTTACGTTTGCGTAATTCCTAAAAAGAAAAATTTTATAATTGCGAATAAACGTTTTCGTCGTTTAAAAACACAACGAAGAATTCATATGGCGCGCAAAATCATTCACTCGGAGCTACCCGTAGTGTTTTCTTTTCTTTTATTTCTCCTCATAATAATACTTTCCAGTGTAATGCACGTCAGCCAATAATGTATTCGTTCGCAAGAGCGGCAGTTGTCGTCCCGCCAACGGCATCTTTCATTCTTCGCTACCTTCGTCGCGCGTTGACAAAATCCCAGCGTTACTTCCCGGAGTAAGGATGAGCAAGACGATCTTTTACGCCTTAACGACCCATAAAGGCTGCCGGAAATTGTCCATTTCGTCGTTTCGCCGACGTAAAAGAAGATGAGACGTCTCACAAACGGAGACTTATTATCGTGGAAATGCAATCGGAATTGATGTCGTCGCCGCGAGTCGTTAAGATCGTCGCTTCGCAATATCGAACGAAGATACACGCGCCCGCGGCGCGTCAGATTTTCTGTGGATTTTCGCCCGCGAGCGTAAACGCGGCCGATTTCCCTTTCGACTGCAATCGCACTGCAATCGCACCGTTGCCGTTGCAGGCAAAAGCGGTACGTAATGAACGGCATGTTCGATCGACCAATATCCCCTCGCGATCGATAACGTCCTCGATTAGGCTAGATATCTATTATATGGCGGTTCGGGTCGCGGTCGATGTAGAGAGCTTCTTACTACTTTCTCACTGTACGAAATCTCAGGAGCAAGACTTGAGACTCGATTCTTCTAATCGACGAGTCGAGCTAAGAAATTCGGGCTTTCCAAGAGTGTCGGAAATAATCTTTAAGGAAATAATCAGTTCCTTAGAAATTTTTTGAGACAAACAAAAGGTTTATTAAAGAGAAGTCGGGATTTGAAACTAACAATAAGCGAAAAAAAAATTCTATTGTCTTTTTAATTTACTGCATAGACTAGAGAAAGTCCATTTTAACAATATTTTATGAAGATTTTCAAATGTTACTTCCTTAAGACATTAAAATTATAAATTGATATTGAAAAAAAAAAATAACTTCTGAGATTTTTCCTGGAGAATCGATTCTACATTTTGCAATTAAGATGTCATCAAAAACATTATTTCCTTCAAAACTTTATTGTCTTAAAAAATGTTATTTTTATTAAATTCAGAGAATTTTAGTTTTTTTTCAATAAAATTATTACTTTCTGAATTAACTTTATAATTCTACATTTAGTACAATTTTCCACCATTTTAGTAGTTCGTAGATCGCAATGTATGATGAGCCTAAAGAGGATTCCTCTCGGCTGAATTTCCAGGATTTCGACTTAGTTCGTAGAAATTACGAACGATTTATCATTCTACATTGCTAGTGATAAAACAATAGCAAATAATTCAAAAATATATTTGTTATTGTAAGAAGATATAGTTTATAAATTTGATTTTGTTAAAATTAATTTTGTTCTTAAGTTAAAACACCATTTTAAATATATTTAAAGAACAATCCCCCATTTTAGACAAGCGGTAAATAGAACATCAAATAATTTAATAGATCACACAAATATTTATATCATCCGTTGAATATTGATTTGTAACTTTACAGTCAGATGTATAGAAGTGAAAAAACTTGCTTTTCAAGGTTCAACAAACCGTAAAATTGAATTTTATGCTTTCACTTATTATTATTTTTACAAGAATCATGCCTTATAAAATATGCAATAATAACAACATAGATAAAAAAATTACATTGTCAAACTCGTTAAAAAATCTCATGACATATTAAGAAATAAGAAATTTCAAAGTAAAAGACATGTACAATATTTGACGAAGGATTCAACCCTGCCCTTGATCATATCTCGCAACGCGTGATAGGAGAGTGCAGCAATCAAAACTAGGATTTTCATCAGCCGTTTTCCTTTTCACGACGGAGTTGTAGCATGGCTCTCGCTTGCATTGCAACCAGGCAACGAGAACCAGACCGATCGCGACCAATCCCCTCGATAATTCGATCGGCGGAATAGGCCGGTCTGCTGCCGGCTCGCTCGTTCGCTCGCTCACCGCGTACTTTTTGCCTGATCCGAAGGTATTGTGAGCCGCTGCTTGCGCAATGATAGCGCGCTTACCGCCTCGCTCCCGATAAGTTCATGCTCCAGAATCTAGGTTGAAGGCGTTACCGCGTTTATAACTTGGTGATGCCTTCAAGAGTAGCGCGAGAATCGCCCTATTTGCACACGACCGGAAGCTGCGGCTGGATGACTCGTTGCCAGTACTGTAAATATCACGGCGATACCTTAGACTGTGCAACGTGAGCAAACATAGCGAGAAATGTCTACGGAAGCGTTTGCTTGCCATAAACCGTGGCACATATAACGTGCCATAAGGCCATGCATGAAAAGTACGTCGGACGTTGGCACGAAATTTAACCCAAATCAGTCTGTTTGCCGAGTTATTATCAGATACTGTTAGAGATATGGAGAAAAGAGAGATATATATGGGAGCATTTCCGTCTCCTCGGCTTTACATGAATTTTAGATAAACTGAAATACATTTAAACCGGAAAAAGCGTTGCATATAAAATGTAATATATAGATACAGTGCACAAAAACAAGTTATCTAAAGTTAAAAGGAACTTTTAGATATCTGTTTAAAAAAGATAGACATATTAAGGATTTTGCGTCTTTGAAACCTTTTTAAATTTGTAATTTATGATCTACAGAGAAATTTCATTCTACTATTATCTAATTTTTTTTATTTCCAAAGTCAAAGATCTTTGAATACTCATATTTCATTCTAATGCTCAATTTTTGAATATTTATAATACATAAATTGTTCATTTTCTGATGCTCTTTGAATTTTGATTTTGTGCCGTGGCTTTAATTTCTTTGATTTTTAGAAATTTCTTAAAAGCAATTGTTTGATTATAAATTAAGCACTATAATACTTCAAAATGTACTCAAGATTTAAATTCTTACTTACTTTGCGCGGGAATTATGTACGAAACGGTTGTGATGCAATTAATTTGATTCTTATGTTTTTATTAACAATAAAATCAAAATACAAAATTTGATGACATTATTGAATTTCTTGAAATGTTGATGGCGTTAAACTGTCATTAGTTAATTGTCATTAGTTAGCGCATGATCGACTTTCGAACAAATGCTTCGTAAAATTATACTTTGACCGAGGAAGTTGTTAGCGTTGGAGTTCGGGGGCAATTTCACGGTTTCACCGGAACATATAATTTGCTCAATGCGGTGCATAATATGCGTTGTTGAAAGTTATCTTCTGGAAATAATGGTTACAAATAAAAATTAGGAAGAAAGCAAACAAACGTTCATGATAGTTTCATAATCGAGAAAGAAATTTTTTTAAACCGAGACAACGTTTCCCAAGCACGATGATTTTTGTAATTCTATCATATGGAAATATCTCTATCTTAAGACATTACTATAATAAAGATATTTATGTGAATCACAGGTATAAAAATATATGTTTAATACAATTTGGACGTCCAATAATATTATTCACAATAAGATCAGAATGATAGTCGAAAGTCGCGCGATTGCAAAATATTACGTTTAAAAATCGAAAGTCTTCTGAGGCATTGCATGTTTCCCGAAACGCAAAAGCTTCATGCATGCATGAGCATTCTTTTTGCGCCATGAGACTGCGCTTTAAAAGTTCGCTTTCTCCAGCGCGCGGAAACGATTATATATCGCTGATCGCGCTCGCGATTCTTCGAGGCACCTAAGGCAAAGTCAGACAACCCAATATCGCGAGTGCGCATCTTGACGTCGGGTTAATCGTCGCGTATTTTCGCCTTCTCTCTTGTCCATGAACACGTGGATGTAGTCGAGCTGACGGGCGTTCAGGCGTGCGTGCGACTAGGTGCGAGGAAGAATCCGTGGAACGCGCGTTACTGATATACGGGTTATCGATGAATGTGAAAACCGCACTCGTAAATTCTTCCGAAGTGCCATGTTACGTGCCTGCCAAACCAATCTCGTTTCGCGGATTATTACATGTGCAATATTATTATATTTTTTTATCAATTTCTCATTCTTTATCAGAATATTGTGCAACGCCGCAAGTTCTCGATTTTTTTATATTTTACGGCTTTTGTGAGCAGAGGATACATACAATAGATAGTTTTAATCACATGGAAAATTAATTTGGAGTATTTCTAAGAAAATAATACGTGTTTTCCAGTTCGTTTCGTTTATCATAATAGCAGCACGTTAAAAAAAATCTGATTAAAAAATACGTTCAATGATTTTCAGAAACCAAGCTAATTTTGTCCAATTTTGTCCAAATAAGAGATTCGGATGTACATCTTACTTCGCGATAAAGAAGATTAACGTTTAACGTTCTTCAAATGACTCTCGGAATATAACACTAGCGATTTCCGATAAAATTACATCGAGCTGGCAACAATCCGTCTATTTCCTCTCTAGTGTGATCTAGTTGTTGGCATCGTTCCCATCTAATGAAAATCCTTGCTTAGTATATGTGTAACACCACCTACAGCCCTCCCTAGTATTCGCTTCCGAATGAAAAAAACGATACTTGGAAATACACTAAAAATTTAATAATATACAGAATATCAACCACAGTTTTAATTTTCAACTATAATTGAATGTAATTATTATCATGAAAGATGAGAAATGTCGCAATAGAGCATATATATAATCGATGAAAATAAACCACCACGATAAGTTGCATAAAAATGATAAACCGCAATATAAAAAAAAATTCAGATACAGGTTCTTATGGTCGAATCATGGCGCCATCAGGCAACGCGATATCTATGTGCAAAAAGTTTTATATAAGTACGGTAATCAACACCGGTGATCGATACATCCATTGAAACAGGTCGAAAAAATTTTATTCTGTGAAATAAGTGGCGCTTAATCATTTTCTTTGCAATGCTCTTAAGGATATTTTTAATTCGAAATCTGATGTAAGAAATAAAATGTTGATACAAGAATCTTCTGTTGTTTTTTCATTTTTACTTATTACTTTTAATTTTTAATTTTTAACCTAAAAATACTTTTAAATTAACGAGCATTGCAAAATATATAATATACAATTATGTATGTTGTATATAAAGATATATAATTAAAGATATAAGAAGCATAAAAGTCAATCTTTTGTAATTATTTCAAAATCCAAAAGATCAAATAATTTTCAACAATAAATGCAACAAGATTGTGTAAGTAAATCACATGATAATTAAATGAAGAAGAAGGGTCAATGACAGTCAAGGCTGAACTTAGTTGTGCCCAATAATATTAGTATATATAAATTTAAACTTTTCAGTCCGAATTGCGCACCACATATTTTCGAACTTTCAACGCAATCTTAAAACCGAAGTTAGATTGAAAATATCATCGAATTATATTAATCAGCAATATGATGACAACATCTTAAATAATTTAATAAAGATTGTTATATTATTAATAACATAATTTAATAATAAACATAGAAATAGAATAAAATTAATTATTAAATTTAATCATAAAAATTTAGTATTAAAAATGTCAAGAGTCTAGTCTATCTGATCGAATGAAACTCGATGTCATCGTAGTCGATGATCTGAATGAATGTACGGGAAATAGCAAAACTCTTATCTTTTTTCAAACGCTCCTTATAGAATGCTCGGCGCGTGTAACGAGCGAGATAAATTCGCTCGGCGGCGCATTGCACAAGTGGTGTTCCTATAAGTGGAAAACGGTGGCTGTGTTCCGTCCGTTCGGAATCCAAGATGATAATGTTAAGAGTCCTAATTACGTCCCACGCGACTGTTACCACCTGCCGTATTTTTTTTCCTTTCTCGGCTGCTGCGCAGAGAAAAGACCTGGCGAAATCTCTCCGGAGGGGATTCTTCCGAAACTGCAATTACGGAAGAAGTTGCCGACGATCATCCGTATCCCGACGTTTAATTAGAATTTTATTAACACGAAGAAAAGCAGGCGTTTATATGTTCATTTCCCATGAGAGTTCCACGATTCCGGAAGCAGCTTGAAGCAGCGTTAGAAAAGATTCGAAAGATTATGCAGAAAAAATGCATTCCTTGCAACTTGCAACGAATGGGATTTAAGCGTGCAGTGCCTATAATTTTTTACGGTGTACGTAGTTTCGAGGATATTGAATTCTGAAAAATTTTATTTAATTGACTTGTTAATGGGGATGGGAAGAATTTTTGCGGCTATAAACTCAGGGCGCTTAATAAAGGTATCGGGAAATTCTCGGAGAGAATTACCATGAGCCCCAACGGCGTCATATCCCGCGTTAGTGAGAATTGATATACGTTACGAGTCTGTGGTTTCGCATGGCAGCTTTATATGATACATAAAATGTGCTTACACAACCGTCGCGGGCAGGAATGCGATTCTCTCATAAGCTAAGCTTTCCTATCCGGAAATTGTTATGAGGCGACTAAATAAAATAAAGAACGCTTAATTGAAATATCATCTCATGAAAAAGCAAAGGTCTTAACGATTATTCTGACTATCCCGGTCAAATTGCTGTAACTATTTGACTACGTGACATACTGCTACATTGTTGAAATAAATATGTTTAAATTAATAATTAATTAAACTCCACGTTTCTCTAAATTCTATTTAAAGAAACAAAAATGTTGACGTCATTGATCACTGATGCATGCAGCGGATGAAGAATCAGACATATCTATAATTTCTATATCTTTTTCGTCATTCACATGAGATATAACATGAAAACACCTGAAAAGCAAGTTATTGGTTATTATTTTTCTTTTTTTTGTCATTATAGAATCAAATTCCAGTCGCTATAATTTCAGTCGCTCTATTCGCCCTCGATTCACAAGTGTCTACCAACGTCGCCTTTTCACGCACCAATTTCCGCCGATTGACAATCTAGAGACTCGCGTAGCTTTCGCCCAGCAATTATATAGTATTCTGCTATTAATATCGAAGGTCGATAATGGCTATAATTTACTCGTGTCATATGCGGCTTTCTACTTTCCATTACTGGCTCGCGAGAATCGGTCGTCCTTAGGAGGTTGATTGCGGGTGAATATGGATTTTTTTCTCTCTCGGCAGGTCGTTGCTGAAACCATACGCGTCTAGATAGACACCACCAAGCCAACGTATCTCTATGCACGGTGCACACACACACACGTACGTGTAACGCGGGCTGGTTACTCGTTCGCTTTTGCGTTACGCAAGAACCACACCTAAGTCCGGAGCTGGTCTCAACTGTCTTGCCTTGCTACCGCGGCTGCAGAGCTGTGATCCGAGAGGTCAAGCATGGCGATCGAGAGTTAGAATTCGTGTTTTTGATGAAAAACGCAAATGTCACGAGTTTTCGCGCGCAGGTAAACGATAGAAGGTAAATTGCACAGCAAAAATTCATCAATTGTGCGAGAAGAAGTTTTTGTTCTTTTCTTTTCTTTGTATTTCTCCTTCTAATTCCTTTAAATTACAGCACAAGAAAAGAATAACGAGAAGGAAAGGAAGGCTTGATTGTAATTGTTCGTGTCGAAGGCCACGGAAAAATTCCGATATGCCATAAGAAGCTTCGTTACGCGGCTTTCTTAACTCTGCGAGTTTTTCGCTCTTGATCTGTAACGAAACACGGTAGCAGCATTTTCACTGCGTTCACTCTTCAAGGAAATCGCTCACCTTGACCATTACGATATTAATCATGAAAATGCTTTTTGTTACGTTTTTCAATTCTCTTGTATAACACGATATATCGAAATATATATTTAAATGATAAAAAGTCGCTAGATAACAAATTTACTTCGCAGAAAATTTGCAAAATTCATAATATTTTAGCGCTAATAACAAAATTAATAAACAAGAAAAAAATGTAATTAGATATAATAATACTTTCAAAAAAATAAGAAATAATTTTATGAAAAAATCGAATTAATAATATATAAAATTATTTTTAATAAAATTAAAATATGTATCTATTATCTTTCAGATATAAATATATATATAAACTTTTATCAATTTAATTTAAATGTTTCATGAACACCAGCAAAATAAATTATATATATTTTAAGAGAGTCGCTTTTAATCTTAGAAACTCCCATTAAATCGTAAGTCTAAAAAATTAAATTCTATTATTGAAAAAAACCTCTAATAAATCCGTTTATGCAATCATTGCAGCATAAACCAATTAAAATATAAAAAAAGAGCTATTCATCGCTGCTAACGAGACGAATTGACTTTACAAAACTGTCAAGATCGTTTTGAATTTTGCAGTTGGCAAAATCCAATCGTGCTCACCATGCGCGAATTCGAGTTCGTATTACCGCAAATGTACACATAAAAGGATTTTGCAACATTACGCGATAGAACGATTCGTATTTTGGAAGCACATTCAATTCTGACCGCTTGATTTTAGTCCTTTTATTATGAATTTTTTTGAAAGAACATGATCACGTGTATTACACACACACACACACACACAAATTTTAGTGGTAGAATATGAGCGTTAAGATGCAATTAAGAATATTTGCGAACTGAAGTTATTTTTCTGGAAATATTATTTAAGCCTAAATTATGTAACATCATTAATATGAACAAATAAAACGAACTTAGTTTTTCAATTGCTCATCAACAATCGGCAAACGCGTGCTATAAAATAATAAAAATATATTTGATCGATGATTTAATCATACTGGACAAAATATAATTCTCGGACAGAATATGTTTCTCATGCTAAACCTGTATAGACTTATTTCATCTCAAGAACTAGTACATGCTCTCAAAGTTTCGCCACATCTCAGAAACTGTATCTATGTACTAAGAACATGTATATGTGTACATTAGAACATAATCACAACTTATAATTGCATCTCTATAAGGTTAGCCCATTCTCAAATTTTCAATGTAATCGATAGAGTTTTAACTCTTTCCCAAGGAGTTTTAAAGTTTCTGATACATTTTGAAGAGTTCTAAATTTTAATATTAAATAAAAATTAATTATTATTAAATAAAAAAGACAAAAATTCCAAAATATGAAGTGTCAATCATATTTCTTCTCTCATGTATCCCTTTCTTATTATCTTACGAGTTTAAATAATTAATATGAAAATTAACTAATTATTCTATGTTAACAAGTAATTATTTTTAAATTAAATTATTTTAAAATTATGTTATATAACTAATTATTTCTAAATTAAATAACTATATGTAACATATTTAACAACAATATTGATAGACAACAATCGGTTTCCAGAAACATTTTGATAGCGAAATGAAAATTGAACACAAATGGTCAAATAATCATGCGGCATGCAAAAAGTCGATGCCTCGGCGCAGTTACGTAGTCGCACGCATGGTTTGTTACTTGAAAGAGATAGAGAAAATCCTTGTAGTTACTACACTTGCAGTAACACCACGCGCGGCGGCGGAAGTCATGCCGCGGAATTCGTGCGGTCGGTCGCACAACATCGATCGAGGTCGGATGCATTTATACGAAAATAAAAGACGTATATGCGTATACGCGAGATTTCACTAGTGTCCAGCCGGCTTAGTTTCCTGGCTTTTCCTGCAAAATATTCGCTCTCACGCAAATCGTCAAACGGACCTCCCAATCCGCTTATGTATTTCAAAAATCGCAAACGTCGATGTAATGTTGTAAACTAAAATATATTTTTCCCTAGATCTTTCAAATTTCATTCAAACAACAATCAAACATATTTTTAAGAACTTTGTATCGCTTGCGTATCGAATATTGTACACATTTGTATCGAAATTCAAACAATATTGAAGTGAATTTTAATAACTTTTAATCCTCATTTTAAATAGATTGCAATTTGTAACTTTAAAATTGTGTATAAATTATTATCAGAGATTGCTTTTACAATAAAATAATTTTTAAATCGTTGGATCGTTGGACAATCAGACGACCTGCAAATAAAACATTTGCACTTATGCACATAACGCGTATTACATAAAGGTTTCAGTGTGTGTCGACCACAAGTGAAATCGGACTGAATGCTAAAGCGGAAATCAAAGTTCAATAACTTCATTATTAGCAAACGTGCGCGATTGCCAACGAATTCCTCAACGTCGTGTGCAAATTGTGAATCGTAATCTCACGTTATTTCAACATTAATCAAAATATACATTTTTCAAGTCTTTTTTTTTATATTAAAAAAAAGCAAACGAAGAGCTTCTCGTCTTTTATATCTACATAAAACGCGTTTGATGTAAAACTCACGTTGCCATGTAAAACAAGCCGCGCTCGAGCGATAATCCGGTAAACAAAATTTCCAATGAACACAGTTTATCCCCATCATGTTTTCTATCGGGCCGATAATCTCCTTCGTCATCCCCCCTATCTACTTCCATGCAAATACATTCGCAATAAGCTTATCGGAGTTGCACTCGATTAACACTCCGGGCCCGTGTAGACTGACGTCGGATTTCGATGAAAATTCGGATTTACGAAAATCGCATTTTCCTCGCATCGGGGATAAACATGGAGAACCGTGTATTTCCGATTCGCTGTAGCAGCGGTTTCGGGACGACGGTACGCTGCCAACGTTATTTCGAGCCTTTTCGCTGGCTCCATTGGTTCGTGAAAATGCAAGATCCTTTCCAACAACAGACTCTTTTTGCACGGGCGTGATACTGTGATTGCGCTAATTTCGTCACGCGTCAAGTGCAGACAAGTTTATCACGAGTTACCTGTATTTTTCGTGAATTTTCATATTCGCGGGAAAGTTAATCCGATTACAACGCGCGGAATAATTTTCACAATTCGGTCGTTACATTATTATTAGTCCAATCAGGCTGTAAACACCAGGCATTTAATTACGCATACGCGGAGCGACTGCTTTCAACAAAGGTCGCCGCACGACTCGCGTGCTTTTAAGCGTTGAAATTTTGAATTTATGAACTTATTATGATGGATTAATTCATATACGTTCATATCGATATGCGCAGAGAGAAAAAGAAAGAGGGGGAGAGAGAGAGAGAGAGAGAGAGAGAGAGAGAGAGAGAAAGAGTTATTAATTAAGCGGATAAATGAACAACTGTATTATCTTTTTAATAATAATTTCATAAGTTTCCTGCATATCGACGATATTACGTATATCGAAATCAAGCAAAATGTGGAAAATGTATTTAAAATGTCGAAAAAAAAAACGTTCGCTCAATTTACGAAAATAATGATTTATGTACGAATATAAGCTTTTATTACAGAGCAAAGAAAATAAAATAAGAATTTAAAAAAAATTTTTTTTAAACAATAAAAGCAAATTTACTGCTGGTTAATAAAATATTCATGACCAATTTGTTAATTTTAATGTCAAATTGTGTATCATTTAAATTTATACCAATTATAAAAATTAAATGTATACCAATTTCATGTATACAATTTCAAATCGAATTATACATCAAACGTATAAAATGGTATTTTATAAACATTACCAATTTAATTGCACCAAATAGTGTTTCTATAAGTTAATATTTACAAGGTTTACAAAGTATTTTTATTTACAGACGTATGGCTAAATTTTTATGATATTCAAATAATAAAAAGATAACTATCGCCAATGGCTTTACTATTCATTGCTCTTGCAAAAACGTTGCATGCTGCGCACAACTAAAAAATAAATCGATATTCGAGACTAAAGCTCTCAAAAATGCGTTAAAGCAATGTAGGTATGCTGCAAATTCAACTCTAAAATTCACGATCCAGATGCAGCGATCCTCTGAATTCGAGAAATCGTATTTAATTCCAAAGTATTTAATTGCAATTTTACACTTATTTACTACGGCATGCAAATATTATAGGAAATTTTATTTTATGGTATTAGTTTTTCAATCGATTCTTGACAAATTTCTTTTTTATGTGTTTAAAAAGCGCGCTATCAAAGATATTTTTGTTTTTATATTTAACGCATCATCCCATATCCATATTGAATCCAACTATGTAACTGTTCATATAATCTCATTGTTTAGTAAAAGAATTGTGTTCGCATATTTTAGGATCATCAAGACTGTCGGGACACACATTTTTTGGTTTCGTAAATAACGCATCTGTGAATTTATTCTCCTATTGGAGATGACGATAATAGTAATTGTTAAGAATTGTGCTCATTTAGGTTAATATTTATAATTAAATTGACACTCTTGGCTGAAAAAAGGCTGCATCCATTTTTTCTCCTCTTTTGCATCATCATTATCACGACAAGGCAGTCGTTATCACTTTAATCGCGAAGGGTCCGCACCTTTTTTTATCCATCTCTTGTATCTCAGCTAGCCAGAGAAGAAAGACCCTTTCGGATTTGCGGGTCGACGGAAGAAATGTGTAACAAAAACACCGGATAAAATCTCGAGAGAAAGAGAGGGGAGAGAGAGGGAGAGAGAGAGAGAAAGACGGAAAGCCACAAGGCATGAAAGAAAGAAAGGCGTGAGCTAGGATCGCGCCGGCAGCCTTGCCATTGAATTAGAATTTCCGAGTCGTTAATTTCCGCCGACTCCGTAGAGAGGAAAGAAAAGAGAAGAAAAGGGATTCTCCAAGGGAGAAAGACGGAGGGATAAAGAGACAGAAAGCGGGCATCAAGTAGCAAATAGTCGAAGGATGCAATGGGTAGATTTTCAGAAGGGGGAGAGGGTACAAGTTCTGCGGAAAGCTGGGAGTCGAGATTTCCTCTTTTTTTTTTCTCTCTCGCTTTCCGCGGCGACGTCGGGATAATTTCTTCTTCGGGCTACTTTATCCACGCTCGATTAACTCCTCTTCGAAAGAGTCCGGTCGCGGGACCTTGCGCAGTCAACGGTGCATGCGACCCGCGGTTGCATAATGCGATAATTCTAGACGCGTGCAACAGCACACTATCTAGACTGCTGGGATTGCGATTTTAATGTGCTGTCAGATTTTTCCTTTCTAAAGACATGCATTTTTTTTTCTACTGTCCGAGATGACTGCACCAGTTGTTTATATCGATCATCAATCGTCACTGAAATGGCGTTCTATGAAGTATAAAGAAGATGTTTACAATATAAAAAAGAAGAGAAACGGATATCGAGTCGACGCGAAAAATTGAATAATTTTCACATCTTTCTTATCGAAAAAAATATAATAATTCTGAATACATACGCGTCTGTACATAATTCTTGCTTATAAATTGCCGGAATGCATATAAAACCATTGCGAGATCACGTCCGATCGACGAATGATAAATAATTAAAACGTGCGAGGTTCGGCAGTAGTGGAACTAAAGAGAGACATAATCCACGGTAATACCTCGCGCGCGTTGCTTCGCGAGAAATAACGATTAATTTTTTCTCGCTTCCGCGTGCCGATTTGCCGTCATTTATGAAAGATAATTCGATTAATAAAAATAACGCCGCGCCGTGCGCGATTCACGCTCGAATGCCCACGGCCGTCCGTTTGGGATGCTTTTTGGTTTACGGAAATATCGACGTCGATCGACAATGGCTTACATAACGCTACGGTTATTTTCCGGTGAGAAAAGAAGAGCGTGAGCATCCTCCTCGTTGAATTTCTGTTGTAACATAATATCCCGAGAAATCGATTGCATAATGCAAACCCTCGCTTACACTTATTGCAGAATCGAACAACAAAAGAGAAGAATAACGCGTGTATTGTGGATTCCAACATTATTGCGCGACGATGCAACTACTTTTGCGATTGCAAAAACGATGTAACGGTGATCCAAATAATCGATGGCTATAAAAAAATTAATAGAATAAAAGAATCATTAGAATAAAAGATAAAATATAACATTAGTCTATCTATTACGTTTCTAATGCACGAAACGTTCAATCGAGAAAATTCGCGAATACATATCCCAAAGCCTCGTGTGATTGAAACATTTAATTTTCCATAACACGTTTATTACATTTATATTTTGACTTTGGCGTATGTAACGGCAATATATAGAAATAAAGTGCGTGAACCATTGTACATTCAAAATTTTGATACTTTTCGGGACAGAGTAATTCAATTGGCACGTAGTTCGGCCTTGAAAAAGGTTGCGATAATTGCTCCTTTGATGCCAAAGGTGATGTGCCTAGCGGAGTTAAGAGACTAAAATTGCAGAGCGCGCCCACAGACGACCGGGAGAACATCAATTTAGCGAAGTAATTAAATAAAGTAATCAAAAGGATTAAATCAAGCAGTTTGAGGCACTAAATGAAACAACAAGGGCACAGAAAGAACCGTACACCGCGAGTGAGCGACATTTTTGGTTACGCAATATTTAATCTGGATCTAGTGGAGAAACGATTAAATTCAATAACGTAAACTTTTTTCGCATATTGCACGAACGCGAGTTAACTGTATGGTGGGATATCTGCGTTGGAATTTTTGCAGAATTCGCAGAAAGATAAGCAAGTATGAATAAACACGTATCTGCATGTTTAAATCTCCGCGCGGCGTATGTTATTTAGTAAACATTTACAATTTAGCATTTACAATTTATAACATGTAGAAAACAATTCTTTTTACGTTCGCGCTCTTCCGCATTTCGCGATTAAAATTATCGACCGTTAAAAGAAACCACCGAAATACCGAGGCATTTTTTGATTTCACAAATTGGCTAAATTCATTATTATTCTTTTGTTCGTATTTTCCTAGAAATTTCTCAGTAATAGTGAAAGCGTTTACTCCACGCATTACTCGTACAGCATGAATATTGACTGAAAGGAAGTCATATCTGACGTTCTGAATTTCACTCGGTCTTGCATCGCTATTTCCGGCATTTCGATATGCACGATTTCAATTAGCCGGCCGCCGACGGATGCTCGGGAGGTAATAAAAAGACGAGCGAGAGGGTGCGGATAGCAAGTTTCATTGACTTTTATGCGCTATGAGCGCGATGGCGAAACACGGAGAAACGCGATTGGCGTACCACGCAGGTGGGAATTCGTTGCGTAAGCACGTCGATGCATTACGTTATCAGTCTAGCGTGTTATTATGTTATCATTTTTCACGGAGCTGCGGGGAAAGTGCCAATGGAGTAAATTTAATTGTGCCCTCTTAACGAGATGTATCGGGATCTCGTCGAAGAAAAATAGAGAAGTGCGAAATAAACGAACCGCGTTTTCTCGACGATCCTCATCGCTCGCGGCTATATCGATTGGTAACACGTACCATCAGCAATATTCTTGATAAATATAATATTTCATGAATGACGTTCTGAGGAAACATTTTAAATTTTTTAATTTCTACATTTTATGATATGACATTTTATGATATTATAATCTGAACTATTAAACAAAAAATATTTTTCAGTTATTTTATTATAATCATCAATCAAACGTTTATATCATTTTTCGACGAATTTACGCTATCCAATTATCGCTATTAGTTATTGAAAAATTTTGTATTTTATTTTAAATAATTAAATATTATTTAATTTTATATTTTTGAATTATAATATTACAATATATATTTTATTTCATGTATCGTTTTTTATCATATAAACATTCGGACATTCTTTGAATCATCATGCGTTATCTTAAAAAGAATGTGAGAATTTCAAGTGCTATTCGTCGGAGAAAGAGAAGCAGAGGAACGAGCGCGCGCATTTGATTTGCTTCGAAATGTTTTATTACAGCTCTTTACAGCTCTTTTACAGCTCGTTATGATGCGCTGCTATACGTGTTTATTACCGCGAAGACTGAAGAATGAGAACATTTCCGAAAGAATCCTTCACGAGGCTTACTATTACCGACGACTGTTACTTTATTCAGATTTTTCCAAATGCGGTGCTTAATAGACACGTTACCGCTGGAAAATTCGACGTATCTTATTCTATTTTTTTTTTATATGTTGTAATTATTGACAACAGGCCTTTTTGCGCAATAGCGATTTTAATCTACTTAATTGTTTCTGGAATCTGTAAAATACACGAATTATACTATTTTATTACTTACATCAAGATTTGTATTATCTCTTCATTTTGCACTCATCATTTATTATATTATATTCGACATTAATCATAGACCATCAATGCGCAATAAACGCGTTGCACAGTACGTATTTTCTATATGTAATCCGAATCGACTATATCTCCAGTCAGCGACATTCTTTAGCCCACGAACATTCGGAGTATTCGAATATTCGTGGAAAATTCCGCGAATGCTCGGAGAATTTTCATAGATGGCGGCTTCGCGTCGCGTTGGCGCCGCTTCATTTCCCTGTCTCTGAGATCATCGAACCTGATTGCTCATCGACCAACGACCACGCTCGTTTCATTGATGTAAAAGTGTTCAAGAGCAATCGCGCCGAGTCCTTCTCCTGTCGAGTCGCGTGGTCCGACAATACTAGCAAAAAAAAAGGAGCCGCGCATCGCTTTTCTTACTTGCGAGTGAAAGGTAGTATTAAGCGGAATTGCGCATAAGTTGTTTCGGCTCTCATGTAACTTTCGTAACAGCGAAATGAAATTTGGATGTTTTTTGCACGCGAGCATAATTCCTTATTATACCAATTGTTCTTGTGCGGCACTGTTATTTCTACGAATGTGTCCAATGAATATTAACGAACTCCCAAGAAAAAGGTGTTGCGCGTATTTTACTATGCTTGTGTTATCTCGTTTTAGATATTTCAAGACTTGAAACGGTCCATATTTTTAATATAAAATATGATATGTTTATTGTCCAATTTATTTATCAATATCACGAATTTCAAATACGCCAATATATTAAACGGAGAAACGGATTTTCAATTAACTTAATCATTCCGACATTTCATTATTAATTCGAACACTTTAATTATTTGTTTGCTTCACAAGATTTCTTTTTCTTGAATAAAGATGGTTAAACTGACAAATAGTTGAGTTTAAACTCTAGGACATCAACGGGCAGCGCTTTTGCACCGGGACTCGTTGCTAATGCATTAAAGTTAAAGACAAAGTTATGAAAAGGCAGCAGAAATGGAATAATAGCTGAGATTCGCGACGGAGAAAAGTGGTTGAAATGTTCCGACGAAATACATAAATTTTCTTAATTCATGTTTCGTCGAGAAGATTAGTGCTCGGTTAATGAATAAGTTGTAAAATAAACGATTATGCAGCTCATCGGAAATTTAAGACCGGCTGTATCCGTTAAAATCATATCTCGGTCTCCCTAAATTGCTAAAAATTAAGCGGTTTAAGTACGTTGCAAGTACGTTCAAATTTGAAGATGTGTCATAAAGTTCCGCTAAAGATTCAAGATTATTAAACTTCGCGGTCGGATTTTGGCGTGTGCAGCATTAATCTGAAGCGACTTTAACAATGGAGAATTCTGCTCCCTTCCCTAAAGTTCAGTCAATTACGCGCTTCATTAATTTCCGGCGCATCCCCCTTGTCAATCGATAGGAATTGTTCCCGCGCGGGAATCGCGCAAAATTCATGATATATTGCGGATCCGACATGAAAAGCGATTAATACCAGCGTTACGCTTTCTATCGTCAGGTGGATGATAAATAAATTAATTGCCGGCAGTTATTACGCGTCGAGTGTGCAATGTCATAGATTTAAAAGTATGCTTACATATTTCATAATTTTGTTTCTTAGTATGCAGCATTTATTTTATATTAAATCGGCCTGAAGTAATTGCGACACATTTGCAATAGATTTAACTTATTAATGTATGCATGTGTGCGCGCGCGTGTGTACGTACGTGCGCGCATAATAAACGCACAGTTAAGTGCGGGGCCGTGGAATGCGATGCATTTTGCAATTATCGTGCATTAGCTGTGCCTGTATCGAGTACACCGATTTGAAAGGCCGATAAGGACATGTGGAATATAATTGTAAGTTCGAATAAGCGCGCGACGGAATAAAAGCTAACGTTGCGCGAACGTGATTTCACGCGTAATATGCGCGGGACACAAGCAAATTCCAAAGAAATCTACAATAAGGCCGTTCAACAATCGTTTTTCAATCTTTGACGTCTTAGAATGTTTCGTAAATCTATCAGAAAGAGAAGCAAACGTCGCAATAGAACTGCTAATTTTTATTGGAAAAAATTTAAAAAAAAAAAATAAAAATAATTCATTTAAAATATATCAAACATGTATACACGCATTTTCTTGATTAGAAACTGATACGCGTAATTAAAAAATTTATTTATTTAAAATTCATTGATGTAATAATAATTATGCGATGTGTAATACGGTGTAACCATGTGTTACATAATTGTTTCACTAATAAATGCATAGAGTAATAACAATGTTTTTAATATTAAAATTTTTATAGTAGTATTATTATTATATGTGAGCAAAACAAATTCACATTCAATATAAACGATATTTTATTAATATTAAAGGTAAATATGAATTTGTTTTGCTTAACAACAAAATTATTTTAAATTACATTGCGCATAAAGATTTCCACACAATTAATAAAAGCAACATTTTCTCTCTGTATTTTCTAATGAGAGTTAAAATTTATTTTTCTTTATGCTTATTTGTCTTTATATATAAATCTACCATCAAAATACATATAATTTTTTTTTAGTATTAGATACACTCTTTAATAAAGGTTTTTTTATCTTCTTTAATATCTTAAAGCCATTTACAGAATTCAAATGCTTTTATACAAAAACATTTAAGTGCCTATTAATCCACGAGATTTTACTGCGACAAAGTGGAAAATACATTACGTCGCTTTCAGAATATATGTTTCCTTTTCAAAGCAAGGTCATGAGCAGCGCGTTTCCCTCTTTGTCTCTAATTCCGAAATCTGTTTCACGAAGTTTCGTATTGTTTAATGAAATTCCAGACGCACTCCGCTAGAAACGCACGCACGAATCCAAGTATTTCGTTCTTGCGAATAACAATTTTGTACAGTTTCATTGTCTAAATTCCGTTATTTACCTCGATATTTGCATATTTCTTAATCACATATCCGCAAAAGAGAGACGCATCGTTGATCGACTTGACATAGTTACACGATTATCACACGATTATCTTCGATACGAAGGTAGACAAGATATTTTTTTTTACATAAACGTCGTCAACAATCGCTAATAAATGATGACCTTATGTGATAATATAATGTATAAAATTAGATTTGTACAAAAAACAATATACGTTTAAGTAATTTAGCTTTTGCAATTAGAATATTTTTGCGAATATAGAATAAATTTGTTTTCTCTTGTTACTGGCGTTACTCTATGCCAACTTTTAAGGAAAAGAACTCAAGGTTTTCTGAATCGAATGAAGCCGCGGCAAAGTTAGAAATCATAAAATATTCAAAGAACTCGCAAGAAGAAACGGATATCGTGTCAAAGCGAGCTTCGAATGCTGTGCGAAGCATCTCTCTCGGAACTGAAGGAGCTAAAGACGTTTGCACCATGTTAGCAAAGTACTCGAGATGGATCGTATTGGTGATCCGTGAAATTTTCGTGCCCATCCAAGGTGGTGCAAGGTTTGCACCAGTGTAAACGGCAAGCTTCAACGTCGGTTTGCTTACACTAACAACACTAAGACGTTCGTCAAGCAAAACCGTCCTTGCTCCTTCGACAAACTGCGGCCATCATGCTTGATTCATGGACTCGGCGGTTCCGACGGATCTGCCTCTTAGCTTTACTCAGTTGGCAAATTGTGAGAGTAGGTATTCACTCTTGAAAATTAAAGATACAAGATCCTCTTGAGACGACTAACTTCCCTAACTAGGTAAATGATCCTTTCATCTATGTTGCATGTGAGTTTCCTTTGATTTCAAATTACTTATAATAAACAAACGGGATTTGCAAATAACAAATACAATAAATTATTTGTATATATTTCACTATACCTGTACTCTTTTCGCGCAGACTTATTCATATACAATTAAATTCGAGAAAATATATGATAATATACCCTTTTTAATTTCTACGTTAAAACGGTTTCTATCTGATATACTTATGCAGAAGTTTGAACATTCTCAAGTTCCGGATAATAAAGATGAGTTGATTTCTGATCGTGAAGTGACCTGGGAATTTATATGTCCGTAAAACTTTCGCTGCAAGTTAGCGTAATTCTATTATATATGGAAATAGGATTGATAAAAATCAAATTAAAATATAGAAAGAAGTAAGACTGTAAATAAATAATGAAAAAGTAAAAGTAAATTTAATTATTTGTGTATATCGTTAGGAGAAAATTATCAGACAAGATACTACATACGCTTATGCGAATTTGACAAAATTGAAGTTTGAAAAAAAAGGAACAAATATATATTACGCTCTATATTTAAACAATAGCTAAAGATATTTATAAAAAGATAGAACATTACAAATATAATGTACAATTTTCTGATAATGTGTCACAATGTTCATTGAAATTCTAACGTGCATTTTTATGATAAGGAGAAAGATTCGCTTGGCGATAGACGCTAGAAGAGAATGCGCAAAGAAAACGCATAAAGTTTTACGTATTTCAATATCCAAGCATTACACTGCCATATATTATCACAATTTTCGCGAGATATTTCTCTTCTACGTGTGTTAGAATAATCGAATAAAATCGAATAAAGTGTGAGGCATTCTATCACATTTATATAATGCAATCAATTTTACATCTGCAATTGTACAACCAATTACAAAAATGATAAAAGATAAAAGATTATAATTAAAAATAATACAAAAAACATCACAAAAAGCAATAATAAATTATATTATATAAAAATTAAAATGAAATATAAATTTTTCACTACCAATTCTATATGTATGAGAAATTATATTTAATAAATTAAATAAGTATATGTAAATGTATATGAACAACGTTGACAATAGATTTAACGCCTTTTTCAATACCTACATTTTATTAAATTTAATTAATCATGCAAAAATATGATATAATAAAAAACGTATCTATCTTTTATTTTTTTAATTCTGTCCCTCTGTATCAAATTTAATCTGCAGAAAAGTCATTTGAGTAGCCTCGGCGTCCGAATTAGTCATACGGCTAATCCTAGCGAATAAAACTACGAGATAATCGCATTATTATAATATCGTCGCGTGTTATTGTGATGCCGTAACGGCGGTGGTAACACAACAACAGCTGCATAATTCAATTCTGACGCGTTGAAATTGCCCTCCTAGACTGCACCGCGAGGGGCCTATTGTGCGAACCGAAGGTTTCTAAGCCTTTTCGTTCTCAGCTTTCGGAGCAGAGATTCGGATAAAAAGAGAGAAAGGATAAATTGCGCGAGTGACGACATTCTTTGAATATGCAACGAAATAATATATTGCCAGTCCGATATTCAATACATTTCCAGCTACGAGATCCTGACTCGAATTATCGCGCTTTCATTTTCTCCTCTATCCGTTTATTTTCCGTTTTCTCTTCAATCCTCTTCGCAATTTCGGCACAAAAGTCAATGAAGGATTAGAGAATAAAGATAATATATCCTTATACAATTTAAATATTTAAATAGTAATTTATTTATTAAGGAATATACAGTATATTAAATTGAGGAAATAAACGAAATAAATTTATACCTATCTCTTTCTTTTTGAGAAATAGATATTAAATTAGAATACAGTTTTTTTTTTTTTTGTCGCGTACAGATATACCGGATTGATTCCGCAGGCAACAGAGGATTAATTCAAAACAAAAAATGGGATATATAGACAGATTATTTCATATGCGTGTGTGCTGCATATATGAGATTTTTTAATTACTAAACGGTTAAAAAAATATTTATAAATGAATTTGAAGAAATATATATTCATCCCAAAATGCTAGTACGATAAGTTATTTATCCCGCGCAACTAAAATAAAATAAACCAAATAAATACACAAAAAGAATGATTTTGTAATATCTAAAAGCCAGAGCTGAAAATAATTTGGTTAAACCATCACAAAGTAGAACGTTCAAACTGGTTGCTAGAATATCAAAACTGCAGCATTGCTCAATGTACTTGAATATTCTACATAATAATTTTGATAGGCCAACAAAATTATTTTCAGATCTGTATCTAACGAAATTTTTAGATACTTCAGCAAAATCGTTTTTTCCGTATGTAAAATAAAAAATTTATATAACTTTATCGATTCGATTTAAATTTTATTTAGAAAATTAATGGCTGAATTTTAATTTTTTAAAACAAATTGTAACGGCAGCAATGCGTGTAGATTTATAGGGCGCATAAAGTTGATGAGGTTGACGTGCGAAAGAAAAAGAAGAAGAAACGAACATGAGAGTGGTACAATCACAAATCACGACAACGCGAGAAAACTTGTAAGGGGATAAGAGATCACAGTTGCCTTAAATGACGATTCCGTGATACGAACAAGAGAAAGAAAATAAGAAAGAAGACCAAGAGCAGATTGAACACAAAAGAAAGAAGAAAAGAAATGAGATGTAGAGTATGACCAATACAAAGGATTCACGAATTTCTGAGACAAGAAATTCACAAAGGAAGGACAATTCGCTCGTCTAAATTGTTAAAATCCAGTAGGAAATCTAAAAAATAATCTGGAACACTACGAGAGAGAGAATTTCCCTAAAAAGAATTACTCATTGTGTTCCTTCATGGTCGGCTACATTTTTGGAGAGGAAGGGCGTTGTGCTTAAAATACATCGTCATCTACATTCTTTTCAGTCGAAGATTAAAACTCATTTGATGAAGCAGTAGCGCGTGAAATCATTTCTCGTAGTAATTCTTTATTTAACACATTCCGTGTCATCATCGATGGTATACGTTAAACTTTCCGTTCAGGCCGTTCAGACCACCGATGATACACGCTGGTATATTTATTAAATGCATTCAAAACATATATTTTATAATAAATTTAAGATTGAAAAATATATTACTATTAAAGAAGGAGGCAAAAATATATTGCTACTAAAGAAAGAAGCATTATAAACAATGCAACATAGAAGAAAACAAATAAATTTGTTTAATTGTTATTTATTAATTGTTATTGTGTGATAATATATCAGTCTTTAGTCAAAACAAATGGCCTGAAAAGTTAAGCAAAAACGGCTCGGCACGGAACATATTAATGTATGTAATAATGTGTTATTGTTATAGTTTTATCGTAAACGCGAACAAAAAAAAGTACAAAAAATTAATCAAGCTTCCACTTTTCACAAAAATAATTTATTATAAAATTTATATTTTGCGCAGAGCATTGAAAAGAATTATTTAAAAACTCCTTTTTTTCGATATAAATCCATCATTCAACTTGCATACTTTACTTAAATAAAGATTTAAACACTATTGCTTGTCTTACTACATGAAAAAGACAAATAGTAATAATAAAAGAATGCAATTGCGCTTCAAGATAAATTTATGTTTATTATAGAATGACATTTATATTTAAAGAAAATTATTTTGGCTTTATTACTCACTATCGTATATTTTTACATTAATATGCAATGTAATAAACATTTTGATGCACAATCGATTACTTCTCTTACTAATCTTGTACACGGAAAAAATGATTTTATTGAGGGATTTAAAATTTTGCTGAATACACATCTGAAAATAATTTTGTTAGACCATCAGAATAATTTTGTTGAAATTTTAAAAATAAGCAATATTGTAAAAAATTTTGATATTCTAGCAATTAGTTTGAGTTGAGTTTCTACATAATTATTTTGATAGTTCAACAAAATACTTTTCTGTATCCAAATAAAATTTTAGATCTTTCAACAAAACCGTTCTCTTCATGTAACAGAATTCGAAATTATAGAAGAAATTATGAAAGACTACATAATCTACAACTTCTTTCTTATGAAATCGCTTTTCTTACAAAATTGCTTGTATGAATTTAATACATGTGTTGTTCTACATAACACATTAGAGAGAGAGAGAGAGAGAGAGAGAGAGAGAGAGAGAAAGAGAGTGTAATTTTTTATGTTTCATGAGATGGAATTATGATCGCATGATGCAATGTTATGTTCATTTTATCACAAACAGCACAGAATTTTATAAATTTCTACAAATATCCAGTTACCTCTAAAAACTGCACAAAAATTTCTCTGCCGCGCATAATTATGAAACATTTCTGGAGCGTTTCGAAGAGCCAGATTCTTTGAATCATTTTCCGAATTCTATCGCTCGTTAGCTTACGCTTGTTCGCATTGCTCATGCATGCTTTAAGGTAAGTTTCGCTCTACAACAAGTGCGACGTAACGAGTCGGCACCATGTGTGCGAGTACCAGCAATAAGCAACAGCTGGCCCATGTCATATCTTCTGTCCGAATAATTCGCGCGTTATAGGCTCCCTCTTTCTCGCGAATTCTCCTCTTCCTTCTATCTCCGCTTAACACTTTTCATATCGTTAAACTAGGCCACTTGAATCCTTTTATCCAGTAATACGCTTTAACATGTTATGAAACATAAAAGCACAATGTCGGGAATTATAAAGAGAAATCTATGTAAATTATTCGTCAAGATAATTGTATCGATCAATCGATACAACCAGTATTGTACGAAATGACTGCTTATAAATAATTTGTCAAATTGCAATAATATTCGTTTATTGCACGTTAACGGCACACCAAATGAGACTGATCTGTGCTGTAAATTTCTATGCCGAATGTAATCACGTGGCGTGTGCATGCGATCGTTACGTGCATCGCCGCACGTAAATGCACATATGTACGACGTTCGCGTATGTGTATGCTGTTCGCGTATGTGCATGCTGTTCGCGTATGTACACGTGTCCACCTCGCGTATGTGTTGAGCTAAGTTCTCGTAATAAAACCGGACCTCACGTCTACGCCTTTTCCCGTTCTGTAGCCTGCTCTCGTTTCGATCTTCGCAGGAAGCATTGCTGTGCTGCCGCGAATTAGATCGGCTTCACCAATGGAAACCGCGATGGATCGATCGAATTTCTAAATGGCCTAGAAACGTAAGCCGGAAACAGTTGCTGGTTAGATACCTAGAGTGAGCTTGATTATACGGTAAAATTCGGGGCTACAATTCGACGACACGTTGATTAAAAAGATCTTACAAAATTAATTAAAACTATACGAATAAAAATTTCAAAATGAATTCAGATTTATACGTTCGTTTCCATGCACAAAAAAAATATCGAATAATCATAATCCTCAAATTATAATTCTCTAATTTCTGTTCACAATGGAATTTTTTAATTGTAATTATAATTATAGAGATTATTGCAGATATTATAAGTTCGAGATATCTGCTATATAAAAAAAAAATACGAATAGTATAAGCGAGTTACAATTATAGATGTTATTATAGATTACGAGAGAGTTCAGCGAGTTTTTGTTACATAAATCATCATCTTTTTATCTCATATCAATGAGAGGAACAGAGATAGTGACCATTGGCTGGGAAGAAACGACGTACGCCAATAGTTCGAGCAAATCGGCATATGTTGTGGAGATATCCCGGTGCAGCTGCATTAGTGTGAGTGTCATTACTCTCGTCATGCTCCACAAGAACACTTTCACTGCCTTTTAGCTTAAAGTCCATCTAATGCGATCGACTATTTCACATACATTGCAGAAAACCCCTAAGCGATGTTGAATCAATATACTATCTTATTGCAATCTTCAAACTACGTTACTATATCTTGAAATATCTCAAGAAAAAGAATCATTTGTAAATTTGTAACAAAAACGGTACGTCAGGACGTAATTTTCATATTCTGTTTATAAATTAATTTTTAGTAATTGATTCGCATATTTATCTTCTTTAACGTTTTTTCAAGACTGTCTTAAAATAAATATATATTTAATAGTAGAATTAATTTTAGTATTATTTATTGGAGAATGATGACATAAGAAGAAATTTATTAGCTTGGATATAAACATATTAAAAAAAAATGGAAGTTATTTGCAAAAATGAAAAAAATTACGCGGCAGTAATTTGGATTAAAATATGCCCTGCCCGCGGCTACGTTAGATCACGGGTAATGACAGGAAGCATGGCAAAGAGTTTAATGAACGATCTCGTAATCACGAACGTACGTAGTAAATACTGTCAGCCATGTTGCACTGAATTAGAATTTATGTTAGTTAATTAATCACAATGGAAGTTAATTCTTCGTATCAATAATTTAATTAAATAATCTTGTTATCTGTCAAATTAAAATAATATCCTACATTCGTAATTAAAGCCGAAAGAAATGTATCGCTTAATAAAATGTAGATAATGCAAAACAACTAATAATTTTTGTTGTCTATTTTTCTATTCTATTTTTAATAATTATTTCTAAAAATCGGTAAACTCAAAGTTCAACTTTTGCTGCAACTTTATTCTGTTTTGAATACTGTACTAAATTGTTTTTTTTTTTTTTCAAGAGACTGATTCTATTTTTAACATAAAAGATTATTAAGATATTATAACATTAAATAAAGTTCGTCCATTTATTCTTATAATTATACATTATACTATTTTATATTATATTGTATTTAAATATAATGGAATTATATTTATATTCAATATAACGGAACTTAATACATAAAAAAAATAATAAATAAATTGAAAACTAGATTTTACACATCTAATAAAAGTTGTAATTATATTATAAATTTAGATTGAGACTTTATAGAGAGACTTTATAGAGTTTAAAATTAACGTAAATAGTGTACTAAGAGAAAAACAAAAAAAAAATGATAAAAGATTTTTCTCAAGATAACATAGATAAATCAATTTCATGAGACGTTAAAATTCGGAATTATGAGTTTGAAACTAGTGAGTTTAAAATACTTTAACACAACTTCCGTTGCGAGTATTAATAAACCATAAAAAACTTATATTAAAAGTTTATTTCGAATTGTTTCCGAACAAGAAAATTAAAAATTATTTTATAACGTTTCTTTCAATATTTTATAATCGCGACAATTAGCAAATTAATGAAAGTCAATAAAAAGTGGTTGCAAGAACTCTTGTCGATTCAATGAAAGGGCAATCGATTCATTTGTAAAGTATTCGTTTTCCCATCAAGACAATGGACCATCAAAGTGAAAACAGGGCAGCCGTTTTGCATCGATTTACACAATAAATTGTTCCTAAATTGCATTCCAATTCTCTCACAATACAGCATAACAATACGACTAACGCAACACGATCGACTAGAACTTTTCTTATATATCATTTTGTTATCACAGTGTATATTGATAATATCCGATAAAGCCGGTTTATTTGCGCTAAATATGTAATAAAAGTATCGCCGATCAACAGTTTAAATGTTACTAACTATAAGTTAATTAATGCATCAAACAGAACTTATGTAAAATGCATAAAGATAGTGAATGTTATTACAAGTGCAAGAAATAGACTATAAAATTTAATGAATCCAATGTACCGTAAAATATGTTGTAATATCTCCTTTTTGCCAAGTGAAATAGTATCGTTCAGAATCAGTGTTCGGATAATACTTCGTAAGGCGATACAATTTCCCGATACAAAATATACGTAATTACATAAAATTTGGCTCAAGTTCTAGAAAGTTGCGCGCGTTAATTAATGTACTATTTTTTTGCTTTGCTCGTTTTTTGCTTTTCATCGTCTCGGCCTTGCGTCTCGAAAATGGAACGAAATGTCTCGCCCGACTTGGTAACTGGACAAAATCCAACTCGCCTTTCGCCCGCGAAATTCAAGACCGGTGTTACAGTTCGCGGTATATCGATTTCCACCTACGACGCTTTTCTATCGTACGATTCCGGCTTGTTGCGGGTCATATATAACCTTGCAGTGAAGGCGTAGTCGCCCGACACGCCCGAGCAATTCCCACAGCATTGGAGAACTGAAGCGAATGGTCACTATTATGGTGCTCACCGTGACATGTTACCGGTGTTTAAGACAGTAAGCTCTATTTTTGTACAGTCCTGATCTGCCAAAGACGTCCATGTAGACTTGCATTTTTTGTATCATTAATTAAATCTGCAGATCAATAATATCAGTAATATACATTATAAATCATGAGAGAAATTATAGTGAATGTTTATGTGTGAGTTTATATATATTAATCACTAAGAAAACTAAACATATATATATTTTAAGATATTTTAAGTAAAATTTAATAGCAAATATATAAATAATATAATTAACGTCGAAATAATATTGTAAATTAGTTCTCATTAAAAATTTCTCTCTAATATATTAATATATTTTATATTTTAAGCTCTTTGAAAACGAGTAAGTAAAAAAATTAAATAGAAATGAAAAACGGAGGAATGGAAACATTAATTAGATGTGTCTGTTACGTGCAAAACGCACTAATTATTAACGTTTTGGTAAAACAGATAATACTAAATTTGTATCTCCTTTAATTAAACTGGTTCCCGACAAAAGAAGGTAGAAGGACGGAGAGCGAATAAGCTGGTAGAATTTTCTTTGATGAGCGACAATTTCGAATGGAATGAGAAAATAATAGATATTACGATGTCAGAATGTTCTTTAGAAAAAATATCTCGTTTTTATCAGTTAAAATTTGTCGACTTATAATTCATATCATGTATCATAAAAATGTATTCGTAGACAGAGTCGCAAATTGACTCAGTCGATTACATTATTATAATTTTCTACTAGAATCTACAGAAAAACATTGCAATGATAAATATCAAGAAAATCATGAAAAAAATGGTAACCGATTAAACATTTAGAATATCGTCGATTTTAAATAAATTATAGAAATATATAGGTTTCTAAATTTAAAATAGCGCGAAGCAAATTTGGAAGGCTATGTATTTACGTTATACATTTAGCAAAGCGAATATAAGATTTTGCCGTTTAATAGTATCTCCTTTCGCAAGGTTTTCGTCTGTGAAGAAATTTTCAGATGAAAGTAAAATTACCGGTGTGTTAAACTTTAATTACGAACGTTCGTATTTCGAAATCCTCAGAGAAGTTGTATCCATGAGGGTTTCGGCGTGTCAACCAATACGCCATCGACTACCTGGGGAGAAGGATAAACTACAGAGCTGCATAAGCGCTGCTTAATTAATTTCGAACCAGCGTCTTAAGAACGGATCTGCCTTGCTTCGAAGGTGCCGGCTCGCGCTTAGCCCGCCCTTAAAAGAAAGCCCAGAGTGAATGATAGTCATCGTTAGTCACCTCGCGCTCCAATGCGTTCTCCCGAATTTATCTCCGGTCCGACCGTGCTGGATTTATTTTTGGCATGATAAGTGGACCTTTCTATCGTCAGGAAACAGAGAGGGAAGATGAAGAGGAGCAGAGATACGCTGTAAAAGTGAGAGGATGAGGGGCCCTTCAGAAGAGAAAGAGGGAAAGAGGAAAAGACCATAGTCGTGATAGAGATGGTCATTGTGCTATGAACCGACTTTTCAACTTGTTCTTCACTTCTAATGTCTATTTTTTTTATCACCCTCGTTTCGCCGAGCGCTGATTTTTGCCACTTTAATTAATGATTTTGCTAATAGCAGAATAAGGAAATACATGCTTTAAATCTTTATCATAAAACTTTGTTTTGCGTATTGATGAATCTATATGTCTATATCTGAATAAGATATAGACATATAAGAAAACGACAGTTAAGTAGACTCGACTAGAAAACGTTACGCGTAGAATATGCATACATAGATACATTCTTTTCAGCTCCGTTTAATTAAATTATTCTCAGTGCATGAATAAGTATAATATATACGAATAACATCCTGTACTTTCACTTCGCAGTTCCGCAATCTCATATATGAATTTTTCATAATATTTTCTTTCATCTTTTGATATTTAAACTAAAATAATTGTATATTCGAACATCCGATAAGAAAAAAGAAAAAAAGTATGATTAAAAAGAATAGGATGAATTCTCATTTATGCTCTCTTGACGTTATTTAAGGATGCACCAGTTAAAATACAATTCAAGTACAATTTGTTTGTGATGTTTCTATCGTTGTGTGGTCACGTCGCCAACGATCGGTAGTGGTTGTTTCTCATTTCAGATTCGTAAGGGCTTGCAAACTTGCAATTGCATTACAAATACTCGCGACTAAGTCGTGCTTTGGACATTTTCACTTTAATATCTAAACGAAATGATCACAGAGAAACGAAAGAGTAATTGTACTGTACAGCAAAATTTTCTTTAACTCAAGAGGAAACTACTTTTATTAAATTGTTTGCATCGTGTATCAGAGTTAACACTACGCCAATTTCTATTACTTTGAAGTTTATATGACAGAAATTTTGTAAACTAAATGTTTATTGGCAATATGAAAATTGAATTTTAATCACTTGTCGAATTTCATGGTGCAAAATTTGTCGTGGCATTTTGAAATGGATGTTATTAAAATTACGTTGTTACGTTGTACGTGTACGCACGGTAATGAATTAACATTAGTTTTCATGTTGCAATTTATCATATCATGTAATTTGCAATTTATTGAGACGTTGAAAAAGAAAAGACAATATTTTTTATCTTGTGCAGTCTTTTATCGTAAAAATAAAGTGTATAATAAAATTATATTTAACATAAAATATTTCAAAAATTAAATATTTAGAAAGGATTTTACCTCTCTCTACAATTCTTTATAATTTTTGAAAGACATAGAGCTTTGTGCAACAATTCTACAAAAGTTGTAACAAATTTGTTAAGGTTAGTAATAAAATATAAAATTATCACATTATTGAAAGCAACATAAATGTTGGACAATAAATCTCGTGGATTAAAAATAAATAAATTCAGCCGTATAGTTATGATGCTCGTATAGCTGAAAGACGATCGCGAAACTATGGCAAAGCGATAGGAGGAAGAGTCAAGGATGAAAGTCGTAGTTGGTGGCTGGCTCGTTGGGTACCAAACGATCTGGCGAGGATCCAAGGCACCAGCAATCGATATATACGCGCTAGCTTATGAACAATGGACTCGAATATCGCCGCAAATAAACGGGGCCACACAATTTCGACTCAAGCTTAATATATATATAATTCGCTTCCAGAGTATTGGAGAACAAACATTTTGTAAGAAAGGATGCTTTCACAGTAAGAATATTTTGTTTGCTCTTTAAGCTTTCAGAGGAAGATATCTCTGTTCAATGTGTATTTTTAATACTTTAAATAACAGAAAGTAACGAAATTAAATGACAATAAAAGAAGTCTGACAACCGAAATCATCATTTAACTAAATCGAAATTGCGTAAAAAAAGTTCAAAAAATTAACGTCTTTATATTAAGTTTCCATTTCACTTTAAAATTTTACTAACAATTTAGATCAAATCTCGTATAGATTAATAAGAAAGGAATTAATCATTCACGCACGCATAGTATGTGCATTGCAAAAGTGATGATTTAATTCTGCGTTGGCTAAATTTTTAGCGTAATGTCGCGCTCGACCATCCATGATTGAATTTTGCAAAAATAATTGTGTCAATTGAAATAAAATGATTTTATTGGAGAAAAATACATGTCTCTGAATATGTAGCAAATTGTATAACAGGAATTCCAAAATCAAAATGTTTAAAATGTATAAAATAGAGAGAGAGTTTTCATTTTGATTTTAATGCTGCTACTTTATATAACGATATATGGTATTCAATAATATAAAAAAATAACAAATGCCTTTATAATTTAAGCAATTTTCTACTTGTTTTAATATTTTCTTGATTTATAAAATAAATGTAAAAATCTCGTTTAAACGGGTTATTTTGTTAATTCAGATAATTTATACAATACGGAAATAAATCGCGTTTGATCGTTGTCACGTGCACGTACAATGAATTTCTCTGCGTCAGCTAGATATGAGAAAGACAAAGCGCGTAATTAATTCCGCCCGTAGAAAGAAATCGAGGTGCAGCCAAGCGAGGCACGGGCGTTGAGAATACCGAATTCCACGCGAAACACGATCGTTCGGGCGCAAAAGGATGGTACAAAACTCCCGAGCGTTGTAATCCGAATAGTTTGATTGAGGATAACATCAAGAGGAAAGGAACACAATGTTGCACGGGATTACTGACCGATATTTGTCGTCCGCGACGGCAGATTTCTATCACGCAAGTTCGGGGGACACCTTGAAAAAGCACGAAACAGAATGACGGTCTAAAAAAAAAAAAAAAACGTTCTGTGTCGAGTCACAGTTGCTCTGCGCTTGATTTATCTATTGTGCGCGCGTACATACGTGTCCGTATAGCTTTCCTGGAAAGAAAAAAAGTAATTTCTGCGTGTTGCTACGTCCGTACGCGATGCACTCGCTGCACCAGTGAGCAACTTACTTTAACTCTTTTGCGTTGAAATTCAACCCACAGCTATTGCGATGCATTCGAATAAATCGCGGATGTGGTGCACTTTAAAAATTGTTTTATGCAATTGTGGCAAAAAAGATGATTTGCACAGAAAATATTCCGTGCGTATCGCTCAATGTTCCGGTCAGAAAGTATTAAATTTAAAATTTATAAAAATACAGAGGTCATTTTAGAGCTGTGTAACATTCGACTTGCTTAAATTATTAAGCAAAATAAAAAGTATTTTTACAGAAACGTAAATTCAATAGCAAGCTTCGATCTCAAACTGTTCTCTAAATATTTTAAACTTTTCATCTGTATCTCTGTGTAAATATTTGTACTTCACGAAATTGCAATGTTGTTTGTGTTTAATTAATGTTATCAAACAAAAATTACAAATATATACTCGAATACGAAATTCACAAAAACGAACATATTTGAGATGCCGCTATTTACTATTGTTCACTATTATCATACGCTCTTTATATACATATCACGTACCGAATTGCAATGTAAAATAAAAAGAAAATTATTCTCTGGCATATATGTAAATAGAACAGATGAAATAACGCGTTCGTTGATATTTTATTAATTTATCAAAGAGGAAAGCATCATGTTATAAATATTTATTGAAATGCGCAACTAGATTTTACGTGTCATTCGACAAATACTCTTTCTTGTTCATTATATAAATAATAAAAATAAATAGTAAAAGTAAATTTTCAGCTATGTCATTATTTGAAAATTTATTATAATATTATTTGCGTGATCGTTATATAAATGTACTGCTGATACCGCGTATCATCAGTAATATGTAGGAAGTCTGCTTTTTATATGCCGCGGTCATCACGCATACAGTAATAGAAAGTCTACTTTTTATATGTCGCTGTCATGGACAGTTTATTATCCCATTAAGAAAGGATATCACGAGGGCTGAGCTACATGCTTTCGCGAAAATCTTGTCAGCAGTTTTCTTGGTGTTCAGCCAGAGTGTCACTATACGTTACTAAAAAGAGATCTCGGGACACCATGGAACGAGATGTCGCGACGCGATAGCGTTTGATGATAATTGAAACGAATGATTTTTCTACTGAAGAATTATATGCTGAATGTGTATAACGCAATAATGAAGAAATATTAGACAGTGCGACCGCTATGACACAGACATCTTAATTTAATCGTCTTTCCCGATAACATGGAGAAACTCTCTATTGAAAAGATAACCAGCAGGAATTCTCGTCGATGGAGAAACTCATTTTATTTTTTTTTTTTTCTTTACTTCCGCGTTGATCGATAGATGAACAACTGAAATAAACTGCTCATTAGCTTTTAACGACGTTTCGATTCAATTTAATTCGTGCGGAAAACAGTATCGTTTTTTTTCTCACATTTTACCTTCTCTTCAGGGAGCTTAGTTAAATCGCGATTCAACGAGAAAATACGAATCGATAAATCAGAAATTACAAAAATGAATAAAATTTTGCGATATAATTATCGTGATAAAATTAACATTTTTAATAATAATTGTTGATAAATCTGTTAGCTATTGCTCTGCTGATATCTCCTACATAACTAAAGTTGCAGCAAGTGTAGCAAAATTATTATATAGCTGCTTAGCAGTAGTAATAAAAAATTACTCGATAATTTTTAAGAAAGAAATTGATTGCAAAGGATATAAAATAGCTAAAGAAAGATCTTGTTAAGTAACATCTTGAACAGCCATTATCATTATAAAGATTCAAGAGACATAATATATTATCGTCCTATAACATCTCATAATTCTTATTACTAAAGTTGAGAACACTATGTATATCATGACAAGAACCGTAACTTCAAGCATAGCTTAAAATTTAAAAATTTACATTTTTCACATTTATATTCAATACCAGTCGAAAGTGTTAGCTTTACAGTGAAGAATAATCTAGAATGGAAACGTTAATAAATTAAAGTGTAAATAGAAAATGGAATAACTGATAAATAATGTATAAAGCATAATCTATTAAATTAAGAATATCTTTATCATGGAGATTTATCATTTTCATTTCGTTTTAAAAAGACTTAAAGATACTAAAAAATATTTATACACTGAGCTACTTAAAGATATATATTTACACCATAATTTCTTCACGCTAGAAGATCGGAGCTTATTATCATCCGAGCGTTAAATATGATTATAGTGTTCTTCGCATACGAAATTACGAACGCTACAAGTACTTCATATTTGTGTTGTAAGTAGTTTGTAATTAGCGAATCTAATGTGTAATTATGTAACGCATTTAATGACAAACAATATATGTACTGTTTCTAGTCGTTTAATGAGAAATATAATAAAATCGTATTTGTGCGAACGAATGTCTGTTCAGAAAAGTGGCATTCAATATATAATCCCAGAGAAATAAATAGATACCAGGGATATTCGTTTAAAAAATGTGATGGTTTAAGAATGAATATTTACGTTCCGAGTAACTGATGACGGCGGGAGACGTTTAGGAGGGTATCAAATCGTTGATGAATGCGAACTTTATCTCAATCCTCTTTGCATAGGAAGTGGTCAGGGTCGTTGTTCACTAACGCGGATAAGACGACTTCGCTTCACCTTGTAGTCTTCTATCTGTACTTTTCCAGAAAGCGTAGAATCAACTTAGATACTCTATTCTCCTTTCTCTTACGTTCTCTCACTCTTCCGGCATTTCCTTCCGTTCTTTCCGTTCTTTCTCTAGACCGCAGCACGGAGAACCCTTCAAGCCATTTTCGTAGTCGATATGCGTCGCTTCGCTTATCCTACTTATTTCTTCCCCTTAAACCTCTCTGCACACTCCTTTCGCTATTTTCCGCTAAGTTTCACGGTTTTGGTAACACCACTTCATGCTCGCGTTATCTTCCGCCGACAGCGCGAAGGATGTAAATATTTAAGATTTTCATAGCTCTTATGCTTGTAATATAATTAGAAATTTATCTTTAGTGAGAGAGGGAGAGAGAGGATATTAACAATCTTTGCGCGCCCAAAGGTGATTTCTCGCGCGCGAAACCTCGCTCCACGTAAATCCCGTGATGAAGCTTTAATTCCTTCCCGCAAAACATACGACGCGAACATTGTCAAATATACGAGCTTAATTTGGGAGCGTGGTCAGAAAAGACGAGCACACAGTAATCCAGGTAGGAAGCAATTTCGGTTCTTCATCAGACTGTCTTATGTACTTAAAAGAGGGTGCCCTGCGTACTATTCTCATCCCGTTCTCTTCCTATTTTCTTCCATCTTCTTTTTTCAAAGATGCTTCGCGTGGCAAGACTCCGTGGCAAAGCAATTTTTAAACCGTGTTACCGAAGCCTATGTAATAGCGCAAGATTGGATTGGCGGAATTGCAATCATTCCGCGAGAAACCGCAAAAAACAGATTTTGCGCTTTCAGCCAAAGTATGACCAGTGTCGAGGAAATAATTCAGATAAGATACAACTCTTTCTTAGTGAGGAGAGACGATATTGCGATAGGCGAGACTCTTTAGTCTATCGATCCAATATCGCTCATCATGAATCGCAACTTCGTGTTTTAGAATTTTTAGGAAACAGACAATATATACGCAAAATATACAATTCTTCTTCAACGAGAGGGAAAAGTTTCAAAGTATCTATATCAATAATTACAAGCGAATGAAAATATACTTTCCCTGATTCTTCCTAAGCTTTTCCTAAATTTCGTAGCAATAACAGAGTCTCTTTCGAGACTTTATGTTTCAAATTCATCGCAATTTAAAAATTTTACAGCTTGAACTCCCGGTCATATTTCATATTCTCTGATGACTACACATCCGCGTCGCGACGGAGCAACGAAATGGTCAGGGTCGCGCGAGTCCGCTAACCCAGATAGGATAGATGCAGGCTCGTTTCTTTGTGGAGTTGTCTTCGGCACTCGCGCAAGATGTCGAATGAAGATTCCATATATTTCGTGCATCTCCCTTTTCTCTTGTACACTTCGTATCTTCCTCTCTCCTTTCGCTGTGTCTCTTCCTCTCTCTCCACTATTTTCTCTCTCTCTCTCTATCACTCTACTAAGCACCCCTTTCGAGCTACCCCTCGAAGGCCACCCACTACCCCGCACTGCCTGTCCGCGCATTCGTCCGGGGGTGGCGGTAAGTTCTCGCGCAGCCAGTGCCCGCGCGTCTCTCGCGATCGTCGGACCGCGCGTACGTAAAACGGGGAGGTTCTCGTTGTCGACATCGTCGTCACGCGTTGATCTCGCAAGCCGGTCGAGAAAAATCGCGTGGTCTAATGCGGAAGTAAGCTCGATGTTCTCCTGTAAATGGAGAGATCGTGGAAACCACGACACGTCGCGGAATGTTTTCGATCATTCGACGATTGGAGACGGCTCTCGCGATCTCGAAATTCTTTGGGGAGTTGGACGGGGATCGGTGAATGCGGAAGAGAGTTCGTCGTACGAATGAATAACACAGTGTTTCTAGCGGGAGAGGATTTTAATTTTAAAGAAGCTGTTCTGATAATGCAAGTTGGAAAGCCGAGCTTCGCGATTTTTTAACAGAAAAAATCAATAGTCGATATACATTATGGACCTAAGCGTAAAAGAAGCGCATCCCTACTTTCTTGAATCCCTACCTCATTTAAGCACTGACGCGAATAATGATGAAGTGACCAAGATGATGTAATTTTTATAGACTTGATAACAAAAAATATATGAGTGGTTTTAAAATTGAGACAAACGATAAAATTCGACCGTGTGAAAATGCAGAGAGGATCGCGATGAGGAAAGTGCGGGGAGCAAAGTGTGAGATAAAGCATATCAAGGATTAAAGGAGACGCGTCGGAATGTTGAAGACGTCGCGATTGTTCTGAACCAGGTCGAGTGAACGGAAGAAGAATTTTATTTTTCCAGAGGATCGTTGACAGCAATCATGTTGTGCGGGACAAGTCTCGTGAGATGCATCTCTTACATCGCATAGACGAATGTGTAAGTGTTGTCTTGTAAAAGTTACCAGTTATTCTTATTCGATCATCGAGTTGTCGGAGAATAGGATACTTGAAAAAAAAATGTATACGGGTCATTTCGATAGAAATATAAAACTTTGTCAATAAATTCAACAATTTTAAATAAAAGTGACATAAAAGAATTTAGCTAAAATTAGTCTTGTCCTTTTCAAAATTTTCAAAAAGAAATCAATAATAAGCTCAAGTAATTGATCTTGATTGTGATTCTATTGGCTAGTTTGATTCTCAATAATTATTAAAAATACAAATGTCGATAATAGGCGTTATTTTATGCTTAAAAAACTTGTACTGTAATATTACATATTTAATTAAATAAATGATAGTTATGTAGGATTAATTGTTTATTATTTGCTGATATAGAAATGCTCGTTAAAATGTTCATATTATGTGACGGCATTTTCTACTTATAAGCAGCTTTAGAATCTATCGAAAAAGTATTTTCTCCTCGAGCACTCTATATGTATGTGTACATGATGCGAAAATGGTGGTATGACGGAAAAGACGAGCGATGAATGGTGTTAATACCGCATCAAAAAGATCCCCTTGCTGTCTGTCTACATATCCTTGTTAACGAGTATCCGAGTATTTCAAAACAACTTGGCAGGAACACAGTTCATAATATCGGCTTTCATATAGTTGAGAGAGAGAGAGAGAGAGAGAGAGAGAGAGAGAGAATCATCGAAATTTTGAGATTACGTTATCGCGGCACAACCGAAGGATTCGCACAATTCGCAGACGATTATAGCTTTCGCAAGTCATTAAGCGCGGCATATTAAACAATCGATATATTATTTTTAAGGAAGTTTATGAGTATTGTAATATTGCAATAATCGTTTATAATCTTTTGCATCAACAAATAAAACTTTTAAATATTCATTATGGATAAATCAAATATAGTTTATCTATTTATCGTATGATTAGTATAATTTATAACTTACAGGATTTTCATTTTAATATTTCTACTATTTGTTTTCACTATTTTTTTTTAATAAACTTTATTAATATTGAAAAACTCATTCAGATATGAGAAAAATTTATTCAGATTTATATAAGTTAATTTCATTATCCATTTACTTTTCTCATTATATCACCTTTAATAGTGAAGAAAATATAATATTGTAGCGAATATATTATAAAGTAGAGAGAAAAGAGAGAAAGAGAGAGAGAAAGTTAATAAAAAAGTTATACTATAGTAAAGAAATTATATACTATATATTATAATATATAAAGAAGAAAAATGATGTATTTTTGGATCTTGAACTAAACATATCCAAATTTACTTTCTATTGATGTTTACAAACTGTTTTCTTGATAATGAAGTCGTTGTTAATCTAGGTGATTTAGATAATTAACATAATCATTAATCACAGTTATTATCATAATGTATCCGTAATACTATTAGGTTTATTAACATGGTTACTATACAATTCGACTTGGAACGCAGTGATATCCGTAAATTCCGCATCATTTCCGACCGAGCGATAATTAATGAACATGATAGCTCAAATATCTATTATTATCCTCTTTTTCACTTTCGTTCTCTTTTCGTCTGATATTCTATATATAGTACGTTACAGTACATAAAGTTTGATTAGATACATTTTCATTAGATATATTCTCATTAGATATATTCTCATTAGGCATATTTTGATTGTCGCTGTTTTTTCTGTTATCTTAATTTTATTGTCAATATTTTACAATTTTATTGTTCTTTTTTTTTATCTTAACGTATATATGTGTGTTATGTTATTTAATTTATATTTAATATTGATTTAATTGAATCTTTAGGAAAGTTTTTGAATATGGAAAAAGCTTTGAAGCATATTTGATTTGATATGTGGCAAACAACGTACAATTTTGAGTATACTGCTAATCTATGAATCTTGGTTTTAATTTTTTCAATAGAGATTAAAAATTTTTTAATGTAAATAATTAACTAATTCTTTTCTTTTATACTTAAAATTCATGCTAAATATATTGCAAACTAAAATTTTGAAAAATAAAGTTGATAATTATATTAAAATAGACAATCAAATTTTACTCATATCGATGATTTAATTTATAAAATTATTATTTTTATATTTATATTATCAGTTTAAAATATTATTATCTAAATATTATCGTAATGTAAATATATTTTCGTTGAAAATGTAAAAATGATATAAAATACTTGTTAATGAATACGTTAGTGAATATGTTACAAGGCTTCACCGCTAATTAATTTATTCACGCTATAATTTAAATATAACTTTTTGTAGCCGTTTTGTATATTACACCACTAATATAATTTAACATAATAATAATAATAATACCATAGAGATTTAATTGTTATTAATTTAGTATAATAAGAGATTGTTTATAACAGAATTATCATTCTATCTGTTAATTTATGTTTTTAGATCAATTGTTAATTCATTGCTATTAAATAAATTCTATTCAGCAATCAATATTCCGTCTTCTCGTTATTTATATTACATATCCTTTATTGTATATTGTATGTGAATGATTCATTATTAATAAAAATATTGTAATTATTGCACATCACTTTGTTTCAATACACTAAAGAAAAATACGATGCGACTTTATTAAAATAATATACCAACAAACATATACAAACGTAGTTGCGCATTCTTTTAACATCGCGCTTCCTATTTATGTTAAAAAATAGATACGCTAAGTATTCGCGCAATCCCTTTTTGCCATGCGCATACTTCTCATTCACAAAGAAAAGTTCTTCGAAGAGTATCGTTGGGCGTGTACCCACGTGAGTAAAGTGGGTTTCGTGACGTGTAAAAAATGTGGCACATTGTATATAATACGATAACGTAACGACTTCTTTCCTCCCTTAAACATCTTTCGCGGTTTTTCTTGACTCTGAGTCGCGTCGTATGCGTGGTTAGCACCTCGTCCCGAAATAATCGAGACAAACGAGAGATGCGCTCGTCAAATATCTCCTTTCTCGCAACTTGACATTTCTGAAGCATATATTTTCTGAAAGCGGCGCTTCATGTTAGACATTCATAATTTTCAAGTCTGCACTTGCTTTCAACAGTTTCATACACAGCTGTTTCGAATCACTCTGATGTTTTCTAACTCTCTTTATTGCAATTTCCTAATTTCTTCATGACAGATCTAAGAGATACGTAAAACATATGTATTTAATCAAATTTTATAAATGTTAATGTTAAATACATCTTAAAATTTGTGCTTTTCAGATTTGTCATTATTTACTAATTTATTTAGAGAATTGTGTGGGTGTGTGTGTGTGTGTGTGTGTATGTGTCTAAAAAAAATAAGCTATTCAAAAGTTTCTTAAGAAGAAAGCTGAAAATCACTATAGCTTTCTGGAAAATCCCATTTGTCAAAGTTAGAAAGATGAAAGTTATAGATTGAAATGTCATAAAAACAAGCTTAAATATCAATCAATGTATCATATGTCTTAACCAGACGATTAATTTCTTTCGTTCTCATAGATTTATCTATCTACACATCGCAAACGCGTCTCACACGGCGATAGAATTATCGATTAACCATTTACCGTTTCTTTGTTAGATTACCGTTAAATCTCGCTCAATCGTAGCGTGTCAACTTTCTTCCTGAATCTCTTCGAGAATATGGAAGTTATGAAATTCTTGCTGACATCGTCGCATTATTAATCGTGCAACCGCCCATCGAGCATCCATTTGCAGCGCAATCGTTGACGCGATGTAGCTTACACGCTGCCTTCGACTATAGGAGAATCCCGATAATTTTTAGAAATTTATGACAGTCGCCCGCGGTTGTTCAAAGCAAAAGAACATGAAACATGAAAGTTAAGTCCGAAAGTTAATTCTTTTCTTCACAGAAAATATTGTGCGTCTTGATTAGCTGTTAAATCCTGATTGATAATTCGTTACTTCGACAATACGCGTCTTTTACTCACTTGTTTCGTAATTTCTCTAGATTGTAGTTGTAATTGCGATATCGTGTACGTCAATCTGTTATGTCCCCCATCTATTCCTTCTCTTCGCTCGCGTAATAAAAGTTTCGTAATAAAAGTTTATTTAAACCCTTGCGTTAAATCTGCATCTTGCATATTAGATAATAATTTAAATATCACGTGATTTACTTATTATGAAATAATAGTGTATACTTAAAGTTTTTTTTAATATAGCACTTCTGAATCTGAAAATTTACAATAAATATTATTAATAACTTAATAGTTTATTTAACTATTCGAAGTATTTAATTTTTAAATATTTAACTAGTTATTATCTTATATCTGGGTTATATTGCAAATTAGTATATCTGTAGTTCACATATATTTTAGTTTCAGTAGTTAAAAGAGTTGCATTATACAAAGATGAATAAAGGACTTCATGTTAATAAATCGAATTATTTTGACAAGTAAAATCTTAAGCAAAATCTTAATCAATTCTCTGTAATGCTCTCCATCCTTATGACAGAATAATGCTTGCAATTCTAGATAGAATCATAAGACTCATACCTTGTTTTCACAAGATTTGCAAATTTATGATGGAACTGTAATTCTATGTACACCGTAAGACACACACACACATACGATCATTCGTATATATCTACAATTTCTCTTACAGCTAAATCTACAACTAACAAGAAGCTGTTTATAAAGTTGTAATTCATGAATTTATAACAAGCATTTTTAGTGTTATTATGTATGATGAGCCAAAACATCAACATATTATACGTATATATTGGACTTTTAATAGGGGAAGAATACAACAATATAGAATAAAATATAAAATACAATATAATATAAAAAAATATATTATTACTTAATGTCACTGACTAACTTTTTATAAACTACATGCGTATAATAAGAAGACATGTATGTACCACAATCAAAAACCTATAAAGAGCAGATGTAATGCAGTTTTTATCACGGCGATAAAACGCGAATGTTATTCACTGCAAAAAAAAAAGGAAGAGCGTACGTTTTTTTTGCGGTGAATAACATTTGCGTGTATATATATATATATATATGTATATATATATATATATATGTATATATATATATATATATATATTTTTTTTTTCGTTTATATATACATATATATTAGCAAAAAATCACATTTACAGTCTGTGACATCATATAAGAAATTATAGTTAAAAGTTTTATTTTTTGCTTTTTTAAAATATTACATTATTCCTAAAACATCTCACGCTTTTTACTTTCATCAAAACACTTTTTTAACGCGTATTTAGATGTTCGAAAAAAATGCGCATAATTTTGTGATATATTTGATAAAGTTTAACAAGACGACAGTTTCGCTAAGGGCGAAAATCTGCTTCGAGTCACTAGAAGGATTATGCGAGAGAAAGGAGAGCGAATGTCACGATAATGGTCGATGGAGCGAAAGATGGTAGAAAAAAGACCGTTTCAAGCACAATGGACACACCTACGTAATCAAGCGGCGTGCTTAGGACCGCGCCGTTCGCAAACAAACATGCAGCAAGAGGCAAAGTTACCCCTGACTCAATTGGGTTAGTTGAAATCCGTTTACGCTAACTCTAATAGCGAAAGCGTGAGCCGCATGCGGCATCGACACCGAACTTTCGTTGAGAGCCGGCCGTCCGCACGAGGGTGATTCGTAGTGCGCACGAGGTCTTTATTCTCCCGACCAGCATTTTGATCATCAAATATTGAAATACCGAATGCTTGCCGGCCCGCTTTTCGCTTCCATTTACTCTACGCATCGTGTTATGATTATTGCGACATAGAGAGAATCTGGGACAAATGTTATGATATAAAGGAGTTTTTAGCCAATGACATTAATGGCGGATTAGTTACGCGTTAATTAACTTCTTCATTTGTGCACGGTAATTCGAACCGCGTAATCGAAACCTTGCATTTCCCATCATTCGACATTCACATGTTACAGCATGTAACGGCATATATATGTATGTATATCTATAGATATTGATGTAATTGAATTCATATCTATGATTAATAACCAAGAGGTTGCGGAACAACTTGTGTCAGTATAAGTCAAATAAATGATATCACGGCAAAATTGATTATCGCATGGGTAATAAACAATTTTACGTATATTAAAATGCATTTATATCAGTAATGCGGACAATATAAGCGAATTTCTAATAAAATTAAATAGTTGATGCATGTAATATTAGAGATTAAGAAATCGCACGTTGTGCTCAAATATATCATATCAATAATAATTCGCTAGATACACTCTGACATCAAGAGAGAAAACATTATATCAAAATATGAAATAAAATTTTTGAACTCACGAACACCACCGTTAGCCATTTCACGGAGGAAATTATAACGCTACTGTGTCTCTCGACGCTATTCTGCGGTATTTCTCGTAGTTTGTTCCACGGAATGTCGTTGAGATTGAGGGAGTTTGCTCACCGAGAAAACGCTTGATTCAACTACATTTTTCTCGTAAGGCAATGTTAAGTACGAACTCTGTCGCGTTAGCGTGATCGAAGTTACGGGGACGGGACTGTCGCGCAACACAAAGCGGCACGTCGAGATAGAGTCGGGTGTAGAGACATTATCGTGGTAGAACCAAAAACTCCAGAATCGCTTCGGAAATAAAGGAACTCTCTCTCTCTCTTTCTCTCTCTTTCTCTTGATATCTACGGCACCAACGTAATGGAGGTCGTATCTACCAGGGAGGTCAGACTCCCTTTTTTCCATCTCTCCCTCCGGAAAATGCACCTCCGGGAATGGAGACGCGGGCCCACGTGATTTCACTCCGGAGACCTAGCGTCGTCCCTTTTCTCGCCGTCTTCGAGGTCTAGTGCAAATAAAACTAAACCCTTGTTCTACCATTGTTGATACGTGTCCACAACGACTATGTTAAAAAGTGCAGAGCAGTGTCTCTCAGTCTTCATCAAATTGCAACCTCTTTTTTAAAAAGTTATTATCACGTCAAATATACAAGCGACATGTATTTTCAATAACGTTTTTCTTCCTTAGTTCAACTATATTGGAATAAAATATTTTTTGTATACGTTTGAAAAGTTTAAATTAAATTAGCAAATTTTTAAGTATAAAATTATGTTATAAATTAATATGTATAAAATAAGTTTAAAATTATCTATTGACTATATTATTTAGGCATTACAAATGTATAATTGTTTTCTTTCAAAACGTAGAAAAGTAAAGGTGAGATTAGGAACAATAGATATCTAAATTTTTATTTTTTAAATAAATTGATCAATCTTGTATCTTTAACGATACGCTTATTTCTCATTTTAGACGAAATTCATAAATCGTAACTTACTGGTTGTTACTTTCAACAAATGATCGCGTACAAACCCGTGCTAGCCATTTAAGCAATTAATTTACCAGCGAAAAAGCATGGCCTCCAACAGATTGCATTTTGCTGGTCTGTTCGGGTTCTGATTTTATGAGGTCGGTTATTTTACGCCTGCATTGTTTCCCCAGTAAATGTCCATTTGACCAGAAAGCTATATCAATAAACAAATATGAGTAATGTAGGATGATTTGCAGGTTTACGTTACATATATAACGGCAAAATATTATAAAATTTATAATAAATTATTATAAATTTTTATTTCGTTTGTATTTAAAAATTAAAAGTATTCTACTATGTCTACTTTTTACATATTTATATTCAAAAACTTGTTATATTTTAAACTCTTTGTCACAAATTAATTTTATTTATCAAATTTGACTCATCACTTTTGCTCTATTTTAATTTTTCTAAATTTATTAAAATAAGTATCATCAAACTTATGGTTCTGCTTAATGCTATCTGCTTGACATTATATTACAAAAGTTCCTTCTTTTCATTTTACAGATCGAGTCCGTACGGAAGATGATAGTCACTTAAAAATTCCCTCTGATGTGCAACGAGTTTGAAGATGTGCAGTTTGGTGTTAAAGTGTCGGTGAAATCGAAACTTCACGTACCTATGATTTCCTTTTCTTTCCTTCGTCGCACTTTGTCTTACGGAAAATCCGCACGAACGATGTCATAGTCGTCCAAGTGCGACGTATCTTCACGTTTAACACGATGGCACTGTTGTTCGTCATAATCGTCATTTCGATCACCACTGCCATGTCGCTGCCACCGGTTATTAGAATTGGTGAGTATATATTGATCCAATTTGTTAGCTTTCACTTATGCACAAGGTACAATTATTATGATTAGCTCCGTCATTTAATGCCTCTTCATGCATAATACTATGATAAACTTAACTGTTTAATAACCAATTAATTATTATCTGTTACAATTGACAATTAATTGAAAGCTGTCGCATTTCTTATGATATCTATATTATTTTGCAGCTTACACTACACATTTTATATGAAATAAGTAATTGAAAATGAGTTATTATTTCTTTTTATGCAATAAACAAATGAAATTCTTTCAAAATGTAGAAAAGTAAACAAGTGAGATTAGGAACAATAGATATCTAAATTTTTTTTTTAAATAAATTAAAACCAATATCGTATCTTTAAATGAAATTTGTAATTAAAAAACCATTGTCTCTTTTCATGTATAAACCTTATTATTAAAAATCTATTTTTTTCTCTGTTTTTATTTTTACACTGGAGATTTCAAAGTCTGAAAATATTTTTTCAAGCCAAGTTCTGTAATACGCGATGCTCTCGTTTCAATCGGCATTTCCCTACGATTTATGGTTTTTCACACACGTTGTTCATTACAAAGCACAAATACCGTGATATGTACTATGCGTAGTTCGCTTGTAAGCTGTCAATTAGTTCAATTATCCGTGTAAAATTTTTTGTTATCACTGTGCTCACGCAATGTGGTGATCAATTAGACAACAAAATTTATTTTGTACTCAATTTACAAATTCATTAATTTTGCATAAATACAAATAGCATATGAATAAATACGAGATATTCCGTGCAAAAAAAAAGAAAAGCAAATGTGAACGCAGAGTGACGTAAATCTCGAACACTTGAAGAAATTTTTATCAGAAACTTCCGAAGATATTATTCTCCAATTACATGCATGTGTTAAACGCTCCATCGAAACATTTACAAGAATTAGCTGTTGAATTTTATTTCGTGCTCTCACGTTTGAGCTTGCGAAACAATAATAATTTCGTATTCTCTCGTGCATTATGTTCAACGAAGTTGCCAAGATGATAGTCGCGGTCCCAGGCCCCAGATCTTCGATGCATACAGGATCGTCTTTTTCCGCTACACGGAACTTGCCCAAAACTTTTCGTCGCTTGATTACGCTTCGCTGTGGCAGGTAGATGCGCGCGCGGTGTAAAATTACAGAGTACGTTTCTAAATACGCGCAAAGATCGAATCTTCATTCGTGCGCCACGTCTTCGTCGGTATAAGTTCATTAGTATTCCGAAGGCGTTTGCATGTGGAGCAGACGTGTCCGTGCGTAGGATGTCAAGCTTCGACTTCAGCCGTGCGTATATCGCACCATCCGTTCAAAGGCACGCATACACGCGTCCGCGACGCCAAAAGCAGAGAAGGGCTCGAGGCCGCTTGTTCGACTGTTAAGTCTGGCGATAGGAAAGTTTTCCGTCGATCTAATTGGTTGAATTTCTCTGTGGGGCAACCGCCTCGGGGGAAACTTGTCCGCAATTTCCTATGATGTCGGCGAGAATGAAGAGAGGGCGATAAGGCGAGCGGAGACTTGTCAAGATGGGGCGTGCATGTCCACGTATATAAGACGAATGGGGGACCGAAAGAAAGTAAGTAAGGCGTCCCGAAGGACAAGGACCCTCTGGCATCTCGAAGCGCGGCAACTTTGCGAGGCTACGAAGAAGGGATATTGCGTATTCAAATCCGCAACTATAATCTTCGTGTTTCGAGAATCGTAATTGAAATATCAGTTACTCGCACAGTGGATGTAAGGGGAATGGAAATAGGAATGACTAGGATTAAACAATGATTAGAAAAGAAATTCATCTCATATATGAACCAAAAATGTTTTAAATTATAAATATATGGAAATACATATCACAATAATCCTCGCGAAAGTTAATAATAAGTCAGTAATAAGTTTTTTAAATAATGAAAATAGATACGGATCGAAAATAGATACGAAGCGAAAAAAATTGTCATATTGCTGTGTCGTTCAATTTGGTATAGAAATAGTTTTTAAAATAATTAAATTTTTCTATATCCATTTTTTTGCATTTTTCCTGGTAAATTAAAACTATAGTTTCAACATGAGATCATAAGTTAATTGAAACGAGATAGAAAAATTGAATTCCTTTTAGATACAGATTAAAAAGATTTTTCAAGATATAGATACCTGAACGAAGTGAAATGATTTAAAGTTGTTTCTTTGCATTCATCTATATTCCACTACAACAAAAATTAATAAATAATGTTAATTCCCATTTGATGCGTGGAAAATGCTTGTCTAACATTAAGTAAAGCAAAAAATCTATGAATTTTGCCGCATGATTTTTATTGCATCATTGTTGTATAGCTGCATATAAATTAATGTAATTAATTAATATAATTAATGTAATTAATCGAAAATGTTTTAGAACAGAATTTAGAGCTAAAATTTAGAACAAAATAATCAGCTATATGCTAAAAATTTTTAGAGTAGAATTAAAATACAAAAAATAAAAAATTTCAATTGTTGCAAACATAAAATGTATAAACAATTTTTATAAAAGTATTACGATTTGTCTGTTATTATTATGTAGTAAGTAAGTTTTAAATTGTTTATCTTTGATTTTTAAGAGTAAAAAACAATTTCACAACTGTACTGAAATTATTGATTTAATAGCTTTCTAATTTTTGAAAATTTTATAACTTTTTCACATTTAATATTTAATTTGCCCGTATTCGTGTATGTAATTTTATAACTATCTTAATATTGTAGAATGATCACAAGCCAATTCAGAAAACGAGCGTTTGCGCGAGCCGAGAAAAGACTGGTTATTATTTATTGTTAACAAAAATGAAACTTGCTGAAAATTATTATGCAATCGATACACGTTACGTACAAGTTTTCTTTTTTTAAATTAAGGATAAGAGGAATAAATAAAATATAAATTTCAAATTTTACTATCATAATCTCTCGCGTATGTGGGTTTCTTGTTTTTACTCTTATTCTTCTTAAATTAATTGTATTTCGCCATCCATTTTTCTTTTAATATTAATATTTCTTATCGTTTACAGAAACGTGTAAGTATGGATGTAAATATATGTATAATTTATAATATACATCAATAATCGCAGTGTATTATGCTCAGATTTGCTAGGTCTAAATGACTGTGCGGCTCAGTCAACCCTGTGTAACCTCGATACACGAGTTTCTACGGCGCTCATGTTACGTATCCTTCTCGTGCATCGTATCCGATCAAAATGCAAGTCACCTAATATTGCACTAAGAACTGGCCGTCAATGGCAGACGTGATCATAAATTTTATCACGTGCAACGTCTGCATCTCGCACGTAATCTTCAATCCGATCGATACGGTCTACAAACATTACGTTGCATTTACGCGCTCAGCTCTTTGCCGGGATCAGAACGAAAGAACATTCTGGTACCAGTGTTATATGCAGTAAATAAGGGTGCGCAGATACATAGCGAACCCCGCAATACGCTGACTGCTGTCAGTGTTGTAACATCCGCACTTCCGCCAAAAGTTTCATTGATCGCAATTTTATGAACGGGATATGTACGAAACGAGCAGATTAATGTAATTCCCGGCAGCATCAGGGCGGTGCGGTGAAAGGAAAAGGTTATAGAAGCGAAATACGAATAACGATCAAAATATCTTCGGCAAACACCGTGCTTGAAACGATGGGACCGTAAATGCCAGCCGTTTTCATTCTGACAGTAACAGCGCGCGACATATGATTTGCGCATGCAACGCTAACTCAACCTTGTGAAAGATTTGCACTTTTCCACAAGTGCTTTGCAAATAATAATAGTGCTTTGCAAATAATAATAAAAATTTCGTAACGCACAATTCTGATAATTTATGATTTACTACTTTTTGCAAGTATTCTTGCTTTTTTGTTTGTGCAATTTACGAAAATTAAACAACGAATTTCTTTACAGTCCCGGCATAGTGGAGCACAATACTTCCGCGATAAACGTAAACCACTTACGGTACAAGAAGCGTCTTGAGATTCCAAGTATTTTTTTGAATGAGAATTCTGCAAAATAATGCGCGGTAGAAACGTGAGGTTGCAATTCCACGACTTTTTCCTTCATTCCTATCCAAGACAAAGCGTGCATTTCCCGAATAGCAAGTTCATGAATCCGCGACGCAAGTTTCGCAACTATGCCGCGTGTAATAAATCGCCGTTACTCTCGTATATTCGAAAATTATCGATGGAACGATTTGACGGTCATACATGTGACACTTCGAAAGTATTATCATCTTTGCTCCCACGACACGCTAAAAATTTTTAAATCAAAAAGAACTATGCAAAGAGCGGCGCGCGCCTGCAAGTTCATGGCGAGAGGAAAAACTTGCGCTTGTAGATACGAGTATAAACGAGCTTAATAAACTTCGCGAAACCTCTATCAGGGAGCGAGCGGAAGTAAATCGCCATCACGTTGACAGCATTAAAGATTTATAACTTGCCCGCGCGTGCAGGGAAGAATCATAATGCGCTCGGAAGCTTGCAGTCAAATATGCTCACCGTCGTTCGCAAACATACATTCTGATAAATTTTCGAGTACAATAATGCGGGAGTAATTTCACGATTCCGCGTCACAATTAGTAAAATTAGAAGAATATTTTTTGCAGACACATTTCACAATTAAATTGTTTCCCGCTAACTTTTTTGCGAATACGTAAAAACGTTAGACATTAATACTTTAATGCTATTTCGGATACATTCAAGTAATATGCGTATTACCGGGTGTCATTGAAAATTAAAAAATTGGAGTTGAAATCTGTCACTGAGGATTTACTCAGAGATTGCATGTCACGTCGACATCGAAATGTGAAGAGATAATAGCGGACGTGGCAGATACAATTTTTTTCTCGTCAAAGCGCACCGCCTCGCTTAATTTCTCGTAAAACGGAATAGATTATATCGCAATGTATTATTATAATATTAAAATTATACGTTAATAGTATATAAAATACTGATTGACTTAATATATTAAAATGATTGATGTAATACGGTGAAGAGAAAGAGTCTGCACGAAACAATAACTTTTTCACGCACGTTAAAGAAGATTGACGATAGCGCGACGATAAAGTCATCAGGTTTCCGCGAACAGATCGATAAGACATCCTTATCTGCAGCCAGCACCGGTTCTTCCATTAAAGCCTGGCGAAAATTACTTGAAGCAACTCTACTAGATCCTATCGTTTGGCTAAGTAGTTTTCATAAAGAACCGGAATTCTCGCTCCCTCGTCCTGCACGTTCCGATGCTTTTTCCCTTGACTTCTCCATTCCCGATTCTTGGACAAACGCTCGTCGATAATCGAACTCAGGAATCGATGGGGAGGCAACCGATGAATTTTCTCATCTGAACTTCATCGGACGTAAAATGCTTCCGGCTAGGGCTCAGTTCACCGAACGGCCATGCTCGATGTCGCACTTACGAAACGGAAGAATAATCGGCCAGAAAACTGTGAGATCAATTAAGACGTCTGAAGAATCATCAGGATTATCTATCCGCCAAGTTTTCGCCAAATGATCGTATGTTTTTTTTTTCGACGATGATTTGTATTAAGGAATTCGTTATTTAAATGAATTTGTGAACTTTTCAATATGCAATTCAAATTGCGCTTGGACGATCGTATCTGTTAAATTTTAACAAAGGATAAAAATTCTTCCTAAAAGAACACACTGCAACACTAAGAATTGAGAAGGATGAGGGAAGATAATTAGCCATAGGTGGAAATCAGATATTCGTTATATATAAGCGTAAACTGGAATAATCGAGAGATGTAATTTATGGCGCTAATGCGCGCATGCTATGCGACGAGATACGTTTCGAGTTAATCCGCGTTATGAAGCGACGATAAGATCGCCTATAATATCGCCGTGAAATGCGTTGCATGCGCATTTCCAGAACTGAAAATTTACACCTTTGCTCGGCTACGTACAATTTGGGACGGAATCAAATAAAATTCTAAATCCTGCACGATAAAATTTGATTAATTTCTTTTAATTTTAATTTTTTTTTTATTACTTTCAAAAAACTGAACGAATTAGCAAAAATATTTATAGACAATGTCATGCACATAATTATATAAAAAATATCTTATTATCTTTTTTAAATAATTGCTATATATAATTTTATTATAACAATCGAAAAAAAGCTGAATAAAAATCGATTGAACTTTATTTCTATTAATTTTTATTATCTTATTCTGATCAAATTCACAGTTTATGCAATATTTTGTAAGATCTGTTTTTTTGTCGTGTAACGAGTTTTCTAACCGTATCCTATTTTCTCGGCGACCATTGCATTCAATTTCCCTGGAGCACAATAACGGTTCGTGCTGCGACTATGCCTTGGCATGAAAACGTGCTATCAATAATTTCATCGCATTTAATTCTCCTCCCACTTACGCGTCACCTTTGTGCTGTGGCAGCAAGGTAATTCGTCGCAAAAAATAAATAACCAACGCGATCACTTCAATGAAGCGGTAAAAAAAAAGAGCAAAATTGTCAAAGAAATCTTGTTTTATCGAGAAAATGAGGTAATGAGTAACGCGATAGATAATCGAATATGCTTTATATAATTAACAAAAGATCACTTCATTTTTAAGCTCTCTTTTCTTTCGCGCTTTGGATATTATGCATATATAATAACTGAGGCATCTATGCACTTTATACATTTATCTGTTGCTTTGATGCGTCAAACAGCCAATATATATGCATAACATGCCAAGCATGATGGAGAACAATCCCGTACTGGATATTTTAAAGCAAATATTTCTTCGATTTTGTTCATAAAAATATCCTTCGCGTAACTCTGACACAAATTCACTAATTCCCTAATAGATTTTTTGGGATTAAAAGCTTTGATTCGTTCTCGTTTCTATCATTTTTCTATCAAATAAACAATTTTTACTTTCCAAAAACAAATTTTGCTTTGTGTGTGTGTGTGTGTGTGTGTGTGTGTGTGTGTGTGTGTGTGTGTGTGTGTGTGTAATTAAAAAAATTCAAAAATATATAAAATATGGAGGTTGTATAAATTCCAATATTTAGAAAATTCTTAAAAATAAAATCTATCAGAAACTCATAAAAATAAAAAAATTATATATTATTTGAAGAAGACTGTCACGAAATTTAGTGAATTTAATTTAAAAACTTTTTTGCTTTTACTGAGTAGAAAATATATGTATAAACAAACATTAACTTTTTTTAAGTTGAGAAACATTATAAATTTTAAACTGCTTAATCAAATTACTGCCACTACGATCAAAGCTAGATGTTGGTGCTCAATAATATTTCTATTTTAAATTTTAAACAACGATAATCCAATACATATTCAAACTACGCGCGAAATACAGCCGGCTGTAATAACGCAGTTCTAGACTTGGATTAGAATTAAGATCACAAATAAATTGATCGTCAAATTAATGTTAACGATGTTAATGAGCATCTTAAAAACTACAGAGAACCTATTGCAAAAAATCCCGGCAAGGCGAAAGATTCCAGGTTCAAACCCTGGCTGAGGTAATATTTTTCGCAATAAGTTTCTAATCCATTTTTCCGTTCGATCCGTATATCTACTCCAAATACTTGCAACAATAAGATTTTTGTGCGGTTCTACTCACGAAACTGGAGAAACAAGATAACTTACTACACAGCAAGATCGATGGCAATTCATGCACATGTATTCGAGACGTCAGTGTATATTCACGCATAGTGCTCTCCTTCACGACCGTGACAGTTTCTTGCAACGAGCAGTAATACAGGTTGCAATATAAATTTGAAGCACGATTGTAAGACGCCCACGGAATGTCTGTCAACGATTTACAGTGCTTATGTAAAACATCGCATCGTAAACTCTATGTCATATGCACATTTAATTTACGTACTTATCATCATCGCGAAATGAGTTGCGATGGAAGCTAGTATGGCGTAGAAGACGATAAACGAATACAGCAAGCGAGAACCGAGAGTTTTCGCGGTCGTTTGCCGTTATCTACCGTTTCTTAGCGATGTACTTTGTGATCATTTATTGTATATTACTTCAAAATTTTTGCGATTTAACTACTCCTTGCTTTTAGAATCATTATTTATTGACAGGAATTGCTATATGTACACGATTTTCTAAGTAGACAATTTAGGAATTCTTGGAAAAGAGATCATTCGTCAATTCGTCAATGAAAAAGTAAGAAACTTCTGTGATTTAAAGGCGAAAGAATTTAAAATACAAAGATTAAAAAAAAAAATAAAATATTTAATTATAAATATTGGAAAATTTATAGAATTAAAAATAAAAAAAGAGAAGTTGTTATTTTCAACTTTATTTTCAAATTTATAACTTTCAAAGGATTTTAAATTATATATGTATACTTCGTACTTTCGTCTACTATTTTCTCAACATCACAATTGGAAAATCCATTAATAACATTGCAAATTGTTTTCTGATAACAAAAAGTTTTTGCACACAGACTTTTGAGAGAAAGGACCTCGCACAAATCCTTACAAAAATAAAAATAGAATGAAATGAAATTTCAATATAGTTCCTTTCACTTATAATTTTTTTCATAGATGAAAAATCACAATGGACAGAATTCGCGGAAATAAACAATTTTCGAGTTACCATTTGAAGTCTGAAAATTAAAACTCGACATTTTAATTTGGATTTGTATTTATTTTTCAATTTCTAAATTAAAAAAATGATTATTCTACAATTTTAATTGTTATGTTCTAAAATTATTCATAGATTTTCATATATAAAATCTTTTTCACATGTATTAAAATATATGAAATGCTGTTGTTTTATCATTTTACTACGCAAAATTTCATAAAATATTAGATAATGGACATTTTCTAAAGAAATTTTATCAAATTGGTTTGGCGCTGTCAGGCAAAAAATTAGTTTTGCGGTTTTTTATATAATCAATATTTGATATATAGATATATATGAACAATATATGAAAACAATGACAAATTTTTAAGATATAAAAGGTATAGATTTCATGACTCAAAAATTTGCCTTTCTTTGATTCCTTTTAAACGTGAAAACGCGGCTATTATAACGAGTTTTTGAACTATATTGAACAATCAATTTCCTACAATCTAGATATTTCATAAAAATGTGTATTTCGTAATATAAAACGTTTTTTGTTTTATATAAAAATCTATTATAATATAGAAGCATTAAATAAATTTTTTTGTGTATTTATTCTATTTTTGCAAGATCGACCTTAAAAAGTATAATTCAAAAATCTAACTAAAAACTAAAAATCTGTGAGCAATTTACTATATATAACAATAAAAATTACAGAGCAATCTTTTTTTTTAAATAAAAGAAAAATACAAATCATAATGTAAACGTTGTTATATTAAAATTCACGGATTGAACAATGCAGATAATCGATCAACTACAATAAGGATTACTATATAGCTATTAAATGATGATGTCTACATTTACTGATTACGATCAAATCCTTCGCGTTCAAAAGGAATGTGAAGAATTGCAATAATATAGATATAATGGATTTATTCTAATAGACATATTTTCTAATTAACGTAAAAACAAGGATTGTTAACTAAAAGACAAAAAAAGAGAGAGAGAGAAAGAGAGAGAAAGAGAGAGAGAGAGAGAGAAAGACCGATAAATCTTTATAAAATATATTTATTTAAATGCAATGCTAAAACAAAAATAAAAAACGCAAAAAAAATAAATGTAATTAATTATGCGCATCTTAAGAACAACTACTGTTTTATAAACCGCAGACGATACAAAATATTTTCAAATACTTGCATGACTAAATATTCCGATAGAACGACACGATGCATAATTCAGTTTGACCCAGAATCCCGGTAATCAAACACGCGATAGTTTTCATGCAAATATCATATCTTCTTGCAACGCGGTTATTTGCCGACGTCGTTCTTTTATTGAATCTCGTAGCGACTTGTGTTTTGCTTTTATAAATGTGCACACGAAAGTACATACGCTGCGTGTATGTGAGTAAACGCGGAAAAGGATGAAGGAATCGATACGAAGGTGTAAAACGCTGAGTTGCAATATTGGAATGTTTGGCGAATAAGTATCGGCACACCAGGCCTTGATCCATATCCCGCACGCGCTTGATTGCATCGCGCTGCAACATCGTTTATAACGAGTGATATTCGCGCGGATATTCAGAGCCGCAGTTGCATATATAAATAGTGCGAGCGAGTATTTTTACGACAAAAACTAACTTGTTTTTCAGCAGCAAAAATTTCAGAGTTTTTGGGCACAGAACAAATCTGGGAATTATTCGAATAAATCTGTTCTCTCACATTTGCACAGACAAAAAAAGATGTATTACTGTATGTTAATTATAAAAAGTTGTTTTCAAAAATGTTTCATTTGCATAATTAAATGATCGTTTCTTTATTCGTTTTTTCTGTTTAAATTTTAGTCTGTTTTTTCTAATTCCAAATGCAATTGCACAAAACTATCTTTCTTATTCTGGCTAAGAATTTAAAACCAAGCCTGCTGATCTTATAAAAAGCTCAGTCTTATTGAGAGTTTTCTAATTCATGATGCAAGAAAAGCATATTTCTTTTGTTATCAAGTAGCTTGCAGTATTTAAACGTTGATGGACGGCTCTTGATGAAACGTGTGTTGTATAATGTTTTGTCAAGTGTAATAAAGACAAGTTGTATGCAGTAAAGAGATTACAAAATTGCAAAATAGATGGTTGCATGAGATACGTATTCAATTAAAATATTAATTTGATATAATAATTATATTTTAAAGTCGGAATAATAGAAAAGATTAAAGGTAATGCAAAAACAATAAACCGTAGATTAATAATTTAATTAAACAGTTAATATTAAAATTTTCAATTTCATAAATTGTAGGTAATTGTAGATATCCGTTGTTATTTCATTATAAAAAATGCATGTAATTTACTTCATTTTAACAAATGCATGAGTGAAAAAAGGGAAATCTTTCGTACAATACAAATACATAACTGTCACGGATAATAAATGTAGAAGATTAAAATTTAAGACAAAGACATTGGTTATATACAATGGCTGTCGAGAATCTAAACCAAAAACAAAGCAAGAAGTTTTAAAATTATACGTTTACGTATATAACTTAAAAGCATAATCAACATAAAATCGTCTGTAACTCTGCCATATTTTAACCATTATTTCAACAACCGAGAGTGAAATAAGAAAGTGTGAAACTAAAAAACTAAGACAATAAACATATTTTACGTGAAAGCTTAAATCACGTAAGATATTTCAGCAAAATGTTGCGACGTTTTCGTCAAGTATCTCGACTTCTTCTTCGCGTAGAGAGACTTTTTATCGATAATGACCTGCATTTGTTTCGTGTATTTCCGTGCATATTCAAAAATGACCCTTAATGCTGCAATTGTATATTGCATTACATTATCTTGCGCCAATGCAGATACTTCGACTTCTACTTCGTAGCATTAAGGGTCACAGTGTCTAGGCCAAAATCTACGACGGCGCCAAGAGTTTCATCGCCAGCCACATTCGTCGTGATTTAAAGTTAAAGTCCTTTTGCTTAACCGATGGTAATATTCAAGCAAATGGCTCGGACTGATAAAACATGATCAATAAAATGTACAAATTTTTTTATTTAAAATTTAAGCTATGATCGAAGCACAATTTTTACTTCGAAAAGTTTAATAATTTAAAAAAATTTAAATTTATAATTTTAAAGTTCGAACAAAAATTTTCATTCACAATGTCATTTTATAATCAATTTTATTAATGTTGACATTCTTATGAAATAAACTTTGAGTATTTTTATTTTAAATTAAGGAATTAATTTTATTAGAAATTTGCATATAAATATATATTTATTCGTGTTTTTTCGATGATTATAAATCGTTTCGTTGAATTCTATCTGAGATAGAGGTCATAAATCTTATAAAGGTGTCACAAATTTTTCCGCGACTTCTGCCTTGCAACAAATCTAATAAAATTGATTCCTACTAGAAAAAAACTTGCGTATGCCATAGATCACGGATATGTGCGTTATATGCGTGTCCGTTTGCGTGTATGGGGAGTCTATCTGACATATGTCTGTATACACCTAGTAAGCTTGATCAAAGCTCTTGTGAAAGCTATTAGAACTTGAGAAATGATGAAAATGGCGGCAAGATAAAATATCGGCAAAAAAAGGGGAATGACGCTATGAATCCGGCCTAACTTTATAACCAGATGCGGGCGGACGTAATCCTCCTCGGGGAATCTTGTAAATCCCTACGAAACGCGCTTATGGATTTGCCACAATTGTATAAATCTTCATTGGCGTAACATGAATAAAGGCTCGTCTTTCCGTTGAATCCATCTTTCCGATTGAATAAGTCAATTGTCACGACAGAAAAATCAATTTTACTCTTTCCGCGTGGAGCCATTATTTTCTAGAAAATGTCTAGAGAAAATGTCATTTTACACATTTTAGCTTTAAATGTTAAAAATCACTGCGTTATTTGCGCTGACTTTTGTGAATTACAAAATTAAAGTATCATATTCTTTGTGCGTATACGATATTTTCTTCTATAAATAATATAAATTTTTTTATATACTATATGTCTTTCTTATATAAATAATAAAAAAATAACGTTATACTCATATTACGAAAAAACTGCCTCATAAAAAAGTATCCAGAAATGCCAACTTTTCAAAACTATCCATTTTTCTTTACTGAGAGTTTCTGGCTACGTGCCTGACCCGAGTGTCTTCAGCATTACAAAGAAGAACAAAGTCGCGTTTATAACACAGCAAGACATGAAACCGCTGCACGCAACGTCGCTGCAAATTTACTCCTTACTTACATTTATTAAATTTTAAGTTTTAGATATATTGTAAAATTAATTCCTTTCCTTTAAAAAAAAATGCAAGGAATATTGTTCGCACTTAAAAATTATTGTTAACTTTTATAAGTTTACTCTATTCGTCAAAAATATATACAAATTTCTGAATTAATAAAAACTCAATAAAATACCTTTTTTAAATTACTATAGTCTTTATTTTCATTTTGTTTTAGAGTCTTGTGAGATTATTTGTTCTAGTTTTTATTCCATGTAATATAACGTTAGCATTTCATATTTGTTACATATTTGTCACATATTTGTTAATGAAACAAGGATAATTCACCAGATAAATATATCAAATATACAAAACTTTGATGAACCAATTTGCCGAAGAGGTCGGTTATTCGTGTAAAGCGCAAGTCATATAGTTTCGCATTGTCCCTGAATTTCTAGTAATTATAACAGACTGTCGCATACATCAAACTATAGTGCTCGACCGAAGAGGAAGTGCTCCAGATGACCAAGTTTCGCCCATTTTCCGAGTGGATCGTTTGTGTCTGGAAGTGCTTTGCCACTACAAGAGACAAACGCAAATATCGATAAATTGAGCGTATGAATAAACGATTTTACATCTAAAACGAACGCGAGAAACATCTGTACTATATTCCAAAGTAATAACTATTGCGATTCATCTGAAAGCGATAGAGGAACAAAAAAATGCAATTCCAAGAAGAATAGACAACCGGAATTGCACACGGATGCGTCAAATTTGCCGAAAAATCGCGACAAAATATCACCGACGATCGATGGCGAACCAATCTCATTTTTCCGCTCTAACTCCGTAAAACTCGATGGTACTTCTATAAATATCAACCTCACCATATTCGGTTTCGGAGATATCGTTTGTCTCGACTTCCACGCGCGAGAGTACAAAAATATTGCGTTGTCTATTTCCTTTCTTGGTTTCTACGAGAATTTATGTGAGAGTCAATATCCGGCAGCTGTGTAGTCATATGCAAAGAAATATTAGCACACAACTACTACCTACTATATTACGTAAATACCAACGGGAGAATAAGGACACGTGCATCCTGAATCTGGAGGTTGAAATTTCATCAGAGTGGGCAGGGTTAGCAGGCTGATATTGTCGGGCGGGGTGTGGAAGAAGTAGTCATTTCGGCGATGAGATCAGCCTGTCGAACCCTGCGCCGTAATTTATTTGTCCGGACTGTTCGAGTGCAACGACAGACATTTCTTTACTTCGTTTAACAAGTTGATTAATCAACGACCAACGACGTATCTCGAGAAATACGCTTCAGGATATTTACTTATCGTAACTACTTATCGTATAACGAAGGATGACAGATGGAACAGCTGTTATCAAAAAGAGTTTTCCCCAAGTAAAATGTATTTCTACATTCTCTTTCATCGTATGATACACTTGCGTTTTTAATTATATTTGGATATATTAATTAAATGCAATCAATATAAAAAAATATTTATGAAAATTTTGCTTTTTGCAATCTTTTTTCTCGAAAAATTTTATTTTTTTTATTTTTTACTACAAATATTTAAATATAACTTTTAAATAAATCGACAATAGCAAACAAACATTGTTACATTCCAATTTTTATTTTTATTAGACTTTTTTGTTATACCCCATGTAAAGCCCATTCATTTCAGCCCTTTGCGCAATTTAATAAAAATTTTCGTACGCTTTTACAGAACGTGAATGAGAGTCTGAGAGCCTGAGATCCTGAAAGCTTTTATATACCAGCTATTAAGTTAAATCTTGCATAGTGTTTTTTTTTTTCAAGCTGATTGGTCGTATTATCGGAATATTATCCTGCTCGTGGATTTTTCCGGTCTTGAGAGATAAGAGAAATCGAAGAAGTTTCACGGTGAACACCTGTTCCCCATTGTCTTCCGTCTTCCGTATAATCCATAATTAGACGCTCGGTGCGACTATCACTTTGATCCACCGTTCAGAAAGTTAAATTACGCTTTACGTTTACGAAGGAACGTTTTAATTTCGACTCGGTGACTGAGTTTGCAATCTCTCTCTCTCTCTCTCTCTCTCTCTCTCTCTCTCTCTCTCT
>JANQDE010000018.1:2173637-2185593 GCA_037157785.1 Cephalotes varians
CTCTCTCTCTCTCTCTCTCTCTCTCTCTTTCCATTCTAACATTCTATCGGATACTCGCATTTAAATTTCCGGCGACGTGCTGCATCGAAGATTTTCTTGCTTTCGCCGTGCAGCTGTCATTACAGAATTCTTCAATAAATCTACGATGTTCGTTCCAAACTCTTTCATATTAAAATGAACGCTCGTTTCTCCGCAATCACATAAGAAATATTTTTACATTTTTACGTGCTTAGTGCGATACAAATAAGAACGCAATAGCCGTCAAGTCATAGAAAATATTTAATTATTATTCGCAACAAATTTACATTTACTGCAGAAGATATTAAAATTGAAAAATACAATTACGCGTTTATAAATCTGTTAAGCAAAATGCATATTGTGTTATGTTTTATTTATGTCTATAAATAGAAATAATTTTTTTATAATAAAATATATCTTATTCTTATAATTCCACACAATTCGCTTCTCATCGACTTTAATGAAAAAAGTGAAGCATTTTTCATTGACGAAGTGTATATAAGTTTCAAGCTCGTTTCCTCTTAGATGTCTACACATCTGAGTTAGCATTTCGTGTTTCTCGGTGATTTTCTTCCGCGCCTGCAAAATCGGCTAAACAGAGGGAAACTCTAGTATAGTGGTGCACAGCAAATTCGCGTTATCTCAGCGCTATGTGTCTTGAGACGATTCAGCTTTGTTACTTAAGCGATATCATTTATCTGTGTGTCGAATCGTATATATCAACTAAATTAAAGGCTAATCTACGCTTATAGTTTTGTTGTATTAAAAAGAATTACGTATTCCTTTCATATGAACATATAAAAGTATTTAAAAATCTGCTTAAAGAAATTAAATAAAATTAAAAATTGTAAATTATTATACTTTGTTATTTTGTGTTATATTATATATATGTATAAATGCTTAATGAAAGAGAGAGAGAGAAAGAGAGAGAGAAAGAGAGAAAACAGTTAAATTTATTAATATTTTTCTTCCTTTTTAAATATTAGAAGATACATTATTTTATTAGACATCATTGATGAGAAATGTGTGAAATAACGTTTTTAATGAATGTTACCGACTTTCTCATGAGTAATATTGCCACATCAATACCGTTCTTCTATTTGTTTCGCGATCCATAGTTTTTTCTGGAGACCCTATCGGTAACTCATCGGAGTTGCCTCCGATACTTTTTAATTACACACGCCGTTGCCAGTTAAGCTCCCGAAATTGATGTAGCGCTAGTTTTAGATGCAAACTAAAAGACCGAGGCAATAATGAAAGTGCAGAACTGCGACAATCGATTTATGCGTCTCGCATTCCCATCGCTATAATTAATTAGTTACGGCCGATTGGTAACTTTCCAAGTGAGACTAAGGTCTCGGCGTTAATTTATTACCTCGCGCTTTGAATTCGCGTATTCGTTGATGAGCCTCAAGACAATCAATTAATCATTATTAAGGCAAACGGATATACAATAATCTTTTTATGCGATGAAAATGGCAAGGCTGCCAGGAAGTGACTTGATAAATTGCATACATCTCATATCAATATTCAAAGGTCTATTAAAATAATTTTGCGTACAATTTGCGCTTTTCCGTTTTAATAGATAATACGTTTTAATAAATTTCACATTGTAGTTTTAAGTTAATATACAACGGTTTTTTTTTTTTTATGAAACGAATTTTAACGATATTGATCAAAGGAGCGGAAACGTATTTCATATATATCATAGAAGTCGAATCAATAAATTTTGAATGTTCGTTACAACGTTTATTCACAACGTTATCTACAAACCGGATGTGGAATATTGGAAATTCGATTTTGATACGCAATATTAATAAAGATACTCGATAGTATTGGTCATGCCTTGTGAATGCAGAGGTGTGTACAGATAGAGCCGAATTAAATTTGTTTACGGTAACGCGTCGATCGAACATACATATTTATATTAAGTGAGATTGTTTAATAAAATATGCGCCTAGTAATCAATACACTGTCACGGAAACCGCGATGACGGATAAACTCCGATTTATGAACACGTATGTATTAGTTGAAACATAAAATATATATAAATATTTTGACATAAGTTTTTTCGCGTTTTCATATTTCAGTATCGCGACGTCAATACTCAGATATAATAATAATCATTAATCATAATTGTTAATTGGCGATGTCCCATCTGAGCAATAAACCGTGAATATCATGTCTCGAATTTTTAACAAATAACTGTGTTCAATTAAAAGCGTGACGTTCCGCTAAATGGAAAACCCATCAATCCATAAACAAGTGACAAATTATGATATATGCGGCGAAATATTTAGCTTAAAAAAAATCGATGAAATAAAGAAAAAAGTTACACTTCTCAATAAACAATTATGATGACGAAGAATTATATTTAGAAATATAAATAACATATAATTTAATTCAAAACTTTGACGTAAAATTGAATTTATAAGAAATTTAATACTACCTTGTTTGTTTCGTCAATAAAACAGATCAAAAAATGTCAAAATCAGATTTAATAAAATTACTTTTTTATAAAATTTTGATGAAATGTATATCACTTGATGCGATTGTACGATTATACTTTGTAATGAAAAATAGAAATAATAAAAACAGCATAAAACATGAAATTAGGTTAACGCAACAAAATATTTTGTTGAATTCACTCATTTATATAGTATTTAGATTAAATCATATGCAATTTCAATTTATGTACAAATAACATACAGAAATAGCGTTTTAGTATTATCCGTATATAGTATGAGGAAAACAGATCCAAGCGGCTTAAAAATTTATAATTACTATTCTATAGGAGCATTTTCAATTGCAGATTAAAGATAATATGCATTTCTTTTTTAATTATGCTTTCAATAAGGCTCAAACGTGACTAGTCTGTTAATTATTCATTTAGTCAAAGATTGGAATAATCATTATTTCGTCGATATTCGATTATGAATGGTGTTTTACGTCACTATGTGCTTACGGCGCAACAAAAACATTCCCCTTTTTCCCTGTTGTGACGAACAACGATGTAACGCTCGTACGAGCGATTCAATCAGAAGCTTTATTCTTACAAATTGAGGTACAGAGTCCCTCCACGTTCGATTGGCAGCCGAATTCTCGTGGGTGCCGACGATTTCTCCACCACGTTTTCGACCACACCGTTTTCGTTCCCCTTTTCTGTAATACGGTTTTTCTGGTATCGCCAGTCGCTGACCTGGCGGCGTCGCGACGCCGTCACTCGTAAAATCTTGAACTTTCTCGTCGTAATTCGGAGACGATGAGAAAATCGTTCCAGCCGAGATCGCGGATATGAAAAATTCCGCTCAGTTTATCGTATCATCGCAAATGATAATAACGCGCATATATAAACTACATTTCCTCTATATTTGCAAAGTTTAGAAAATTGTCAAGCGGATTTGGAGAAAGAATACTATATTATTCTTTGAATATACAAAAAATTTATGGATAAATTGTAAATTAAAATTATTAATTTGAATAATAAATTCTTATATTTAAAAATAGATTCCTATTTTAAAAAATTTTTATTTATCACAATTGTTAAGAAAATTCCATCAAATTTATTAACAATAAAACAGAAAATAAAAGATCTTGAACGTTCACATATATTTAATTCTAAAATTTTTAAAAGTACTTTTACACATCAATAAATATTTGACTATCAAAAATAATTAAAGAAATTGAAATTGAAATTGTTAATGGTACATTTTGGAGAATTATTGGCATTTGTATCGAATTTACATATTGATATTTCTCTATTGTTCGCGACATACAAATAACGATCGAATGATTCTATGTGGAATACTAGCGAAGAGACGTGAGGCAGATAGCGATCCATTGAATATTTCAAAACGCGTGCATTGCGTAATATGAATATATGCGTGCAGTTGTGCGAAAAATAAAAATCAAATGTTCCACATGTTACAGCCTTTTATACTCACTCATATCAAATTTTATAAAAATCGACTAAAATATTCCAAAGTATATATGCGTTAAACCTGCAGCATGTCAATTCACAAATTGATTGAAAATTAATATTGTAGAAAAACTTAAATCTTAAAAAATCATAAAATCATTTTGTCGCTTGTATTACAAATAAAATGTAAAAAAAGATTTATGCAAATTGATAACGTATTCAAGAAAATTGCACTATAATTCTACAGATCGCATAAGCGAAAATTCGTATTTTATATTTAATGCTGTTCGTTTACACAAGGTACAATTTTTTAAACAAATGTTTAATTTCCTCTACCTTTTTATTTTCTTTCATCTTATGTACCAACTAAATTACAATGAATGTTATAACTGGATTGTATTCGTACAGTAAAAATCACAACGTATTTTTTCTACATCAAAAGTTACGGTATGCTTCTAACATTCTTGTTAAAAGCAAACTTTCCAATTGGATGTAATGCATGATATTGACAGTGCGAGATGAGTTGTCATGTCATATTTTCATTTCTCGTTAGTATCGTTGGCTTGTCAACGTAATATAAAATTGACAGAGTGACACGTTGTTACATTGCCTGTTATCCTCGACTTAAGTTGGTCGACCTACAGAAAAGCTTTTCGAATGCTTTCATATGAGAAAAGATAACGAAAGCATATTATTTAAAAATAGTACGAGTATTTTCAGAATTCATTTTACAATATTATTACATTTTATCATATTATATTCTGTATAAAATATAATTTAATTAAAATCAGGTCAACAGGGTTTTTTTTAATAAACTTAATTACTTGTTTTCTGCAGCAGTGTAGTAAAGAAATGTATTTTCAAATATTTTAAAGAAATGAAGATTATTCAACTTTCAAGAGAACTACTACTTCTACTACTTTGAATGATTTTGCAAAGACAAATAAAAAAAAAAGAAAAAGGTCTAGAAAAGAAAAAGTAACTTTTACGTGCAACAGTACCGACAAATCATACTTTCGTATTTCTTTTGAATTACTCATTTCATCTTCATTGTCGCAATCTTTATTTCAATTGTTTCTCCGCATTATTTCTTACATAATTTATTCTTCCAAAATACATACGCATTTGTCTAAAATCATCGAGAATTTTTCATGTTAAGGAAGTAATATATTCCTCATACTCCTCATGTTTTAAGGAAAATGGTCGTCTTCAAAAACGTAAATATCAAGTCGTTTTTAGCTTGTGTCTAATTAATGATTACGTAATTGGTACTAATTAAAATTGCAGTCAAACACAGTCATATAAAATAATAATATAATAAAGTTTTTTTAAATTAATTAATTAATTAACACAAACAATTTTCTAAATATAAGTAAAATAATTTTCCTTACTTCCCAAAAAACGTCAAGCATTTTTGGCACGAACAAAGTGTACAAACGACGATTTAATTATTAAAAATTAAATTTTGATATTAAACCTTGTTTACAAGTAGACACTTTGACAGTTTTGGTTGAAATCTACCATCTGGAAAATGAAGTGTTTGAAGGAGGTAAAAGTAAACTGAAAACAACCTGAAGTAATCTCAAATCCAATAAAAGATCCTTCTGAGTTGGGAGTAACACCTTTTAGGAAGTAAAGTAAAAAGAAGTATCGTGTTTCCCATACAAAACACATTTTTCTACTTCATCTTTTATTTTGTTTCAATAAAGAAAACTTCATATTGTCATCATATCAAAAACAATTATTTCGAGTTTGCTTCCATTTTCACACCAAATATTGCTCTATCATTATAATTCTCTATCATAATTAGAAATACACGAATAACTTCAATAAATAATATAATAAAGTATCATCAATTTGGAGTCAATTACTACAAATATATATTGATATCTATATTTAAATAAATAGAAATAAATTTATTAAAAACAAATTGTTCTCTTGAAATAAATCTTCCTCGTCTAGAACCGCGGATGAAAAGCTCGATTGTCCTCAAGAAATTATAATTGTAGATAAAATTCGTTTGCATTTACGACGTTATTTCCGTTGCACGATGATAAATATTCGCTATTATGCAATCTACGCTGCATATATCGCCTCCGTTTTACCTATATACATATATGCATATATTTCTAGACTTTAAGGCACTCCTATATTCGAACGGTAATTTTTTACACATTCTGAACACTGTAAAACGGTTCTCGTGGAAATTGCACTAATAAAAAGAGAACAATAATTTCTTTTCTTCCGCTAAAACTCAATCTGATTTCTTTTTATTTCATTTTCATCCCGCAACGCCGCGAAAAGTTTCGTACTTAAAAACCGAGATCGGCCTCGAGATCTCCAAGCGCGCGATCAGTCCGCGTGGGAACGAGAGGAGTGCATTCTTCTTTGCCAGCTTAAGGATAAAAGAATCTCAACTCCCGAGCTACGTAATCGTCAGCAGAGATAGCGAAATTCGTAGACCGTGAACGCATTTAGGAGTCCACCTTCTTTTCTACACAGCGCTCGTTATAAATCCACCAAACGCGACCAAGTGCTTTCTGAGTTATTCTGTTTTTTTCTACTCGCAATTTCCTGCTTTTCCAGCGTTTGCATATGGCAAGTAACTTAACAAGAAGCTGCTTTTGATGTCGTATTATGCATGTCTTAAAATCGCTGTTAAAAAAAGAAACAAAAATTGTTATATTAAAGCTAGCTATTTTGCATTAGTCATTATGCACGCTTTGTAATTTTGATACCTTAATTTAATATCTTAATTTACCTTAATCAATTTGTAAAGCATATTGTAATTTTATATTAATAAACTAGAAGTATTTTTTAATTCATCGAATTTTTATTCGAGCATCCAGAAACAGATAGCAGCAGCCAAAATCATTCAGATAAAATTAGAATTATATTAAATTTACATTTTTTTTTTTAAATAAACAGATATAAATAAAAACTAATCTTCACCTTTCGCTATCTTGCTCTATATCAAATATAGCAACAGATCTTATTCTTTTTTCATTTCTTTTATTATTTTTAAATTAGATTGTATCTGTTAGATTGTATCTTTCTATTTTTATTTCTTCTCAAATGTTCATTACATTATCAAATGTGTGTATGTAAATGTATATGATATGTATATAATATGTACATAAACGTCCACACGTGTGCTGCGGAGGGGGGGGGATTTACATCCTCGTTATTAATTCTCCCTCTTCTATCGATTAAAAATCATGTGCTAAAGAAAGAATTATTGATTATTAAAGAAAGAAAGCTACAGCGACACAAATGAGATATCTGCGATATTTATTGATAGGGAGAGCAATCATATGGTTTCCGCTGTATATTGATTCAAATAATACAGATTTTCATTGGCTACAAATGATAAACAAAAGAGCAAATAGCGAATAAATGCTTCAAATTATCGTTTGCACGACATAAACTGCCTGGAAATTCTATTTCAGTTTACTGCAATAATTGAGTTGATCAAGTTAAATATAAGAACAGAAAATATTAACGATTAATTAACAGGAATGTTTTAGCATGAATAATGTATAACTATTGTCTGTATATTGTATCATAAAATTATTGTCCCAATTTCTGCCTGAAATTACAAACCGGAATAAATGCATCTGAATAACTGCGGAAGGATCCAATCCGCATTTGTTAAATGAGAAAAAAATAGAGATTATCCATTATGTAAAATTGACGATCCACTTTCAGAAAGCTCTAGTAGAGAGACAAAATCTCTCATATAAATAGGAGCCTTTGAAAAGTGGTTACATTCTGAGTGGATTTATAATGGCCTTAATAATAGAGGAAGCGGAAAGACTTCAGAAAGTTTGTTCTCAATGAATGTGTGTCTGTTCCTCAACAACGTTGACAAAGGGGCTACGGTTTTCACACTAAACATCCGCTGAAAGTGAATTTTGATGTTGTTTAAAAAATCCAAGATATTTTGATTAATCGATATTCGAAGGATATTATGCGGGGCAAAACAGATAAAGAGGCGAATAATGTAATATATACTTATAGAAATTTTACCCTTATATTTCTAATATCGATTTATTTTTTATTTATTGAAAATAGATTGAAAATTCTTCATTCCTCAGAATCACATCATAAATTAAAGATATGAAAATATAAAAAAAAAAAACATGAAAGAAAGATAGCCAACAATGCGTTATAACGTGATGTTATATCTTTAAAGCATATATGACATGGCATATTCATCATTCGATACAGATGTTTCGCGTTATTTTGTGTGTTTTCATCGGAAGCAAGAACGCCATTCATTTTTCGTCAAACATTTATCGTCGTTAGAGATAAGTTTCATAATTTATATTTATCTCCGTTATTCGACGTATGCTCTTTCCGGACGGCGCGAACCCTCGTCGATTCATAAAATTGTTTTATCGCACCCGTGGGCGGTAGACGTCGAGCGGCCAGTATTATGTGTGCACATAAATAAATACATATAGATAAAGAAGAGCTTTTTCTCACTTTAACGTATCGACAAATATTTGGTAGAAATGCATGATGTTACGTATTTCGCTGCTGCTTACATGTATTTTTCGTTTCCAACACTCGATTAAGCTTGTGCATAATGATTATATTTAAAAAAGCAATCTACAAAAATAGTTTTACAAAATGGAACACCAATGACTTAACCAACAGTTTTACCATATTTTCAAAGCGAAACCGACTGCTCGCCCGACTATTACAAATACATTGCATCGTGAATGATGTAATAGATTGAACGTCGACAACATCGTCGCTTCGATATTTGCAATGTTTATATAAGAATTTATAATTTACATATCGGAGACGTTAACTAGATTAAAATAATATGGCATTACGTGCATAAAAAAATGCGCATAAAATGCACTTAAGAAAAATGCACGTGGCCCAGCGTGACGTGAAATAAATGACATCGCGTAAATTGCGAAAAAAGTGGAAAAAGAAACAAATGGAGTTAACTTAAACCGTGAATATTCGTCGTACGAAGTTTCAACGTAACAATGAGAGTTTATGAAACAGAAGAATATCCGAAAAATTTTTCGGTGTAACCATAAAAAAAAAGACCTTTTCTACGGCGCAGTTACGTGACTTTCTTTCGTCATGAGAGAGACTTTATTGGCGGCAGCGAATTTCAGAATCACGGAAGATATCGCATGCGTATATCCGTATATTGACTTAAGGATTTATAGATCGATGAATCCTGCCGGTGACGCGGATAAAATGTAAGATGCACAAGCTGTGTGCGAGAGAAAATAGAACGCACAACCGGAGGTAGAGAAATTGGAAACCTAAACAAACGCGCTGGAGAAAATCGTAAATCATTTCTTAGGACATTATAAAGCTCTTGCGTCGCGCGAGAGAAAAATTTTTGCTTATCTATCTCAATCGCGTGTGTTCTACAAAGTTGTCGCGAAATTGTAACTCCGTCGCGACTTGAATAATCGAGCATTTCGTCATCGTCATTACGATAGAAATGCCTGATGCACGCAATGAAATATCTTCAAAAAGTATTTTTCTGGTATAATGTTTCTTTCCTTTACATTGTTTAGTTTCCGAAACCAGCGGGAATATTAATAAATATATTTAGTTGCAAATGGGCAATAATCTTGTAAGGCAATCTTCGATGTTTTGCAACAAGTGATTATAAATTGTTTAACGGGTGAAATCGACACATTATATTAAATAATTACGTGGTTTAATTAATGTGGACACGTTTATATCTTTCGTTTACGTATCTTTTATCGTATACATATCATTAAATTTCGAAATCGACATTACTCTAAATGAAATTCAATAAATTACCAACATGAGATATAACACGTGTACAATAATGCATTCTAAAATTTCACGAAATTAATGAAATTGCAATTGATCACTTAATACATTTTACAAAACATATAATTACGTAGACATAATTACATATTTTGCACAGAATGTACAGATAATTTGATTTTATTATATCCTTAGCCAAAATTCAGAAGTACAAATGGCAACTGCAAATTATCCAGTACACGTACAGTATATGTATGTACGCCATGTGCCAACATGTTGATAGATTTTTCACAGCTTCGTTCCAAGAGCAAATGTAGAAGTAAAATTATAGTACTGTTTTCTGCACGAACTTATTCAGACCACACTTACATGTCGCGAGCAATACAATCAAGGCAAACGACACATACGAATCGTTCGAGATTTCAACCGCTAAAGTTTTCGCAACCCTCGAGTGAACTCCTCGCCGTCGGGACAGAGCGCGACGTTATGTCGGACCGTCATGAGCATCTCACGGAGATGCTGAATAATCGACCGAGATCACAAAGACATCCTCTCTCTTTCTCGTGCACAAGGGAAAGAAAGAAAACTCGGAGTTCTATATTCGGCACATGGAGAGAGAGAAAGGGAGGGGGGAGAGAGAGAGAGAGAGAGAGAATCTTCGTGGATGACGACGAAAATGAAAGAGATGTAAAGAGACCGTAAAAAAGACAGCCGCGCAAAAAGTGGCTGTGACGATGTATACTCGCCCTTGTAACCCTCGCGTCTTTTCTTTTCTCGTTATTAAAGCGGAAGTTATTTACCTGGCGCGGGTTTCGCTCACAGTGAAACTACAAACCAGGCTCCGATTAATTAACAGCAAAAGTTTAATCGTTTCTCCTGATAGGAACCGATTCGGCTGTACTGCCGGTTGATCGACTCGCCGCCTAAGGGCTTGCTTTGAATTTCCACGTGGAATACACCAATCGAGCAAACGAGTCGAACGGACAATAGAAATCGTAGAAATTTTTTTTCACTGCATACAGGGCATTCCAAAGGAATACTCTGTAATTACGAACTTTCGTGCGTTAATGTGGATTGTTATCAGCGCAGATGGGCGCACTCTTTACAATGGAGTCATTCCATTATACTTTGTTAATTAAACATAAATATTTTACGAAACTAAAGACTTGTGTGATCAAGACATGAAATAAAATTGAAATAAAAATGAGCGGCTATTTTATGATTCGGAAAATCGTACTTAATCGATCGAGATATCTGTGCAAATCGTCTGTTTCTACCGTCTATAAACCAGAGTTACTCTAAGCATATTTTTTCTAATTGTATTTTGTTAACGTAATGTAATATAAATCGCTATTATTTTATCCCTATGTAAAAATAATCGATAGAGGAAAAGAGAACCTGTCAACATAAATAAGTAACAACAAATGAAACTGTATCATGAGATTGTTCATTCTCTCACAAGTTAATTCCTTTTTTTATTATCGTTTATAGAAAGAAAATAGAGTAACAAGAAATATCAAACGGCATGCAAATTAAGATCTTTATAAAAAGAAGGAAGAAAAAAATAGATAAGTGAAGTGTGAAGATGAAAGATAATGATTAGCTATTAGTTTAATGGTTAGCTAAATGGCTCATTTATAAGTAATTAAATCGTGACAAAGATCTGTCGAACAAAAATTGTCGCCGTCGCCGTTCAAATTATAGATAGATAATGAATAAGTTTTTACAGAATCCAATAGATATTTCCGCGGATAGATATCTCATTCGAGAGCATTTCGTCGATTTGATTAAATTTCTTATTAATCTTGAGATTAATCGTGTGTAGAACTATTTGTCATTCTCAAATTCTCTTTCAGGACTTATAAGTCGATATGCATTTCAATCATAACATAAAAATTTTTGTTACTGCAATAAAAAATAAAAAAATAAATTTTGATCAAAGAAACTGTTACTAAAATACTCTGCATATATCATATTATGAGCGTTCTGTAAATTACTGGAATCAACTTAGATATGCATGGATCGACCCTAATAATGTTTATGTTCTTAATAATGATGAGGTCGGAAGGAAAGTGGTTCTCTTCTTATTATATGCACGACTACTTATTAATGCGCCTCAATAAACAATTATCATAAAAGGACTACACACACACGCACACGCACACACACACGCACACACACACGCGCACACACACATACATAACACATGCGCGCGCGCGCGCGCGCGTGTGTACAGAGAGA
>JANQDE010000018.1:2185653-2211254 GCA_037157785.1 Cephalotes varians
AGAGAGAGAGAGAGAGAGAGAGAGAGAGAGAGAGAGAGAGAGAGAGAGAGAGAGAGAGAGAGAGAGAGAGGGTATACTGTTCTACAAAAAATATTTTATTATAGAATAGGGGAATTATGAAATTTGATAACAAAAATGAAATCAATGTGTATAAGTATATAAATGTCAGAAATTCTGGCTGCATTGTATTCTTGCTTTATTTTTTATATTGCTCTGTCGCGTCATATTTTTTTTTTCATTCGATAGAGAAACACTAATATCAGCGATCTAATAATACGCGAATGTATGAAGTGAAAACGATGCGATGTAACTAGGCAAGATATTCGTTTCCGCTGCGTTTCGCGCCGTCTCTAGTGACGCGAAAAGTTTAGAATTACAACTCGCACAAGTTTCGCAATGTATGAAAGGTTCTCTGTTACCTGCGAGCCGGTTCTCGTGCTTGCGCAGGAAGTCTAAATCCGGTTGTGGCTCGAGGGAACTAACTAAAGTAGATAATAATGACTTATTTTGGTCAACTATAAAATTTATAGCTTACACTTATTAATATTATAAAATTTGTATTTCAATTTCTTGCTCATTATGTACAAGGAATAAAAAAAATCGAGAAATTATGCATTTTGAGCAGATGTAAGTTATAATTATAGAAACAAAATTCCTGAAAACCTATATTATAATTCTTCCTGAACATAATGTATTATCATTTATGTCTCGGTTCTTGTTACTTTGAAAGAAAGAAATTCAAACATTACGTGCAATTTATCGAAAGTTAATTATTTTAACATATAAAACTTTAAATAAAATTAATATCCCGCTCGTTAATTTAAAACGTACAGTATATCAACATATAAAACTTATTTTTGCGACAGCTATGCTTTTCCCAATTTACGATATTCATATGCTTTTCTTTTCTCATGGAATATACTCTGATGTATTCAGGTTCGCAAACTCACATAAATATATAGGCTGATATTCAGTGAATCATGTATATTCAATGGATGATAATAAATGACCATCGTCGTGGGTAATTAGCGTATCGAGGTACAGTCAAAGGCTGACCAGCACGCTAAATTCCGAGGAGGAAACTCCGAGGAGAGATAACACAAATCGGATCACGGAAATCCTCGTCTTGCGGACAGCGATTTCGAATTAACGCCCCGATTCTGCAGGAAATTATTACCGATCAATGACTGGAACGATTCCGCGTCACGGTAATTCGTCTAAACCCCATGAGATGCTCAGGATATATTGAGATAAAGAGAGAGAAAGAGAGAAAGAGAGAGAGAGAGTATGTGTATGTGTGTGCGTGTGTGCGCGCTTTCACGATGAATATAAAGTAAAAATTAAAGATCCACAATTAGTGTAATTATGATAACATATTAAGAAGTTACAAATGATTCTTCTATAAGTACTCGTAATAAACTTTACTTTATGCGTCTGTTTTCAAATAAAAAGTTTTAAGTTACATTTTTATCATGAAATACTATAAATTTATATTTCCATAGACATTTCCATGGATTTCCTAAGAAGTTCGTTAAATGATAATTAGATTTGTGGTTTGCAAAAGGGATAAAATTTCAAGACAGTCATGCTCTTTCTTCGAAGACTACTTCTGGTTTACTTTTCAGAAAATTTTCCTACCTCGGTACCAGAAGTGACGGATATCAGACAGATATTTTTCGCGAAGTACGAGTAGTGAGAGCGAAGTCAGCAGTGAGAGGAAAGTGAGACAGAAAATCGAAGGCGGTCGAGCCAGTCTGAGAGAATTAATATTCCATGCGCGGCCAGGGTTCTTCAATGCGCAGTATGAACCGTATGAAACGCTGCTTCCCAATTGCACTTGCCCTGCCTAAATCAATCTCGATTACTCCCAATGGTGATACCGTCGGGTCATTGGACCGGTCCCAAAGATGGCCGCAACGTTAATCCCCCCCGCCTGCCTCGCTCTTCTCCGGCTTCATGCTGCTCCCTGTGCCCTCATGCCCGTTCCGTTACTAGTGATTCCGCGGCAGGAAATTTCCTCGAACTAGAACACTGTCTCTGAACCGATATTTCATTTGCATAGCTCGTACAGACTGATATTAGCCCATTACGAGATTCAGGTTCACGGTTGCGCTAATCCTCCGATAGTCCGGCGAAGTTTACTGGCCGTGTTAAGTAGTCGTGATGAAGCTTGGCCCGACGGGAACGAGACCTCGCATGTGTAAACGCTTATTATTTCGAAAACTTCGTCGCAAGTAGGCCATTATTCGAAGCTTATTGTACTTATTGTACTCCTTAGAGAATGTCCCCAATAATACACGGATTAATCCTTTTACTTCCTATATTTTTATTCATAGATTACTCTCCTTGATTAATGTTATAGATGATATTGTATGTTGTATGAAATTAAACACAAGACTGTCCTATTTATCTATGTTAATTATATCTTATTTAAAAAATTGAAATATTTACGACAAAAACATTTTGATATTCTTAATAACTGAACTGTAAAAATGAACCGAAAGCGTTAATTAAAAAATTATATCTGAAACTTTTTCGCCAAGTAATAGTAGAGTATAAATAATAATTAACTTTATTAATTAACTTCACTAATAAATAATACGATACATAATGTAAAAAAGATTATATCTGATATTAATGTTGTATTAGAAAATTACATTTTATATATAATATACGTGTATTCAAAGGGCAGACAGTATAAAAAAGTAAATGCTGCTGCGTAATGCTTGTAGGAAGCAAGTTGGAATTAATTCCAGTTCACAGAATAATATACAAACAGCGTAAAAACGTATTGCCGTAAGAAAGAATCTGTGTTGTAATTTATCTCGTAATTAAAACAAGGAATCTTTTCCAACTGCAACGGATTCTATGACAGATATTAAATTGCAACAGTACTTCGCGTATAAAAACGCCGTAAGATAGTGATATCACAATGGCACTGGTTATCGTTAAAACTGGTTATCGAGTTTTCCATAGAATAAACAAAAAGGTATATGTCATAAACAATTTGCTGGAATAGAAAATATTCGATTTTATTGAACCTTCTGTCACGAATAGCTTAGCTCGCGGGGATTTATATATCAAAGCCGTGATATATTAGATCAGTGCAAAAGTTCGTGCCCGATTTGTAAATAAAAGTCAAGCAGTTATTATTGTAAAAAATCGCCTTTATTAATCAATAATGCATTCGCCACCGTTCTCGACAATTTTCCAACGCTTAATCAATTTATAGATACCACGTTTGAAAAAAATCGCGTGGTTTTGCATCAAAAAACGTTACTTCATTAGTTCTATCTATACAAATCGGGCACGTACTTTTGCACTGATCTAATAATTACGCGAAGTGCATGCAAGGAATTATAGTATTTTCCAGTACAATCCTCGTGTTCGATGTAAAGATAGGTCACGAATATACATCGACTGATTTAGATTGGTCCGCGAATTAGAACACAGGGTTAATGGTACGTCTCTCGAGGTTCTTGTTTCTCCTTGCTTCGGTTACCTTTATCTGTCCGTTAATTAACCGACAGGGTACGCTTTGCAGAATGATTAGTCGGGGCGAACTGTAGTCATAACTCGTTAAACTGTTGTCCCGAATAACGTACCGCGATTTATCTTCAATTTATTATTAACTATGACGTATAGGTTCTCGTAAATGTCGCGCTATTCGGAATTTGGGAAGTTTATCGCAATAAAGTTATTCAATGAACAACCTTAGCTTTCTGATTTATCTTCCTGTACACCAATAAAGTTTAAAAATTGCAAACAATGGAGCTAATATTAATTCTATTACAAATTCATAATTAATTATAATGGCATAAACATTTTTTAGAAATTAATATTAATTATAATTAAATAAGTGAAGTTTATTTGGTATAATTAATACAAAGAAGGAAAGAGAAGGAGAGAGTATTTTGAAATTTCATATTAATATTTGGAAAAAAATTATTAGAAAGACATTATATATATTTTTTGCAATAAAATTTTCTGCATTGGATGTTGCGAGCAATTTAGTACTGGAAAATAATGGCCGTGGAAAAAGATGGATGAGAAAATGTATCTTTAACTACATTTTCTTTCGGAGAAGAGTACTGCTTGTTTAGCATCTTTTCGAGAGAATAATAACTCGAATAATCTGTTACGTGTATTCTTTTCGAACCTTCTTATAGATGCATATTTCGATGCATCACACGTCGGAGGCGCTCTGCAAGAAGGCGCGAAAATGTTGATTGCCGGAGCAAGGTGGTCCATGTAATCGTCGTATTCCCCAAGGACGGTAACTCAAAGATTGACCAAGGAAACGCGCGGCGCGGCAGTAAGCTTCATCCGGAACTTCGAAATTGTCTCCAATCTCTCCCAATTGTCTCCTCTTTCGATTCGTAAGCGCCATAATCTTCACGAACCTAGTCCAACAAATCCTGCAATTTCCTGGGTGGTTGACGTGACTTTTTAACTTCGCTAGTTCTCCCTCTCATCTCGAGTTCTCGAGTTCTTCATGCTCGCTCGAGTCTCATCCGCTTGGACTTCGCGTTCTTGAATGCGCGACACGTTTCGAGGTCCGAGCTTGTTTAGGGAGAGTTTCGTCGATGACTTCTGTTGTCTCTTCACTCAATTGCGGGGAGGCGCTTATCTTGTGATGTTCTTTGTCCGTGTGTACATTGGCACGACAGGCCGATAACGCGCTACGATACACAAGGAACGTAGGACCGAAGAAGGAGAGGAAAGAGATGGAGGAGACGAAAACTGTCGGTGTCGCGTAAATCACGATTCTCGTTAGCGCGGTTTGAGCCGCTCGCCGTTCTCTGGAAGATTTAGTATCTGCGGCACCATAATCTCCGGTAATGCATCCTCACGGACGATGCTACCGCTACCGCTTCTTAGTATACAATGTCGGAGTGTACTCAAGATTCGAGTTATCGCGATGCTGATTACTTATACTCTAAAACAGTCCGCAGACGGACGCGAGTGCAAACACGGGTACTCAAGACGCGACGAGATATATAAATGGTTTAATAGCAACGGTAATAGGAAAATTAATCCTATTCACGTCCGTGAGGTGAGCGGTTTAGAGCAGTTTAGAGCACAGGGCGAACTCCGAGTGTAAGTAAAGCTAATGATCGGGAGGTAAATTTCAAAATTATCCGAATCAGAGGATTACGAGCCAACGTAATAACAGATTACAGTAATCTGTTTTGATGTAGATGTCGAGCTATTAAAAGTTACAATGTTCTCGTTTGCTATATGCATTCACAGTGCATATTGCAGAGAAAGTTTTGGGAAATCCTTCTTTGGTCTGTATTTTGTTGAGATGCTGCTCGTATTTCACGCGAAGGGCCCGAGGTCTCGTATTCTTGGTCACTGATGCAACATCACAATTGTTCGCCACAATATAGCGAATACAAGTATATACCGGAGCTTGGATCCGACAGGGCTCGGTCGCATTTATTATTTAAGTCGACCGAGGATACATCCTACCCCGATGGCAACCGCGATGATGGAAAGCCGCATAAACCGGCATAAAATCGAAACATAAATCAAAAAAATTGTGCGAGTTTTCATCGTGATGTTTAACATAATAATTGTTTCGTTTCTACAGTTGGTATTACATACGAATCTTACATGAAATAATTTAGGGTTCACATTTAACACCAAATTCGTCTCGGGGGTATTAAATATCTGTTCAAATTTGCGAGAAACTCCTTTAATCAAAAGACAACTATCGACATCCATCTCGAAACTTTCTATTACGCCGTAGCCATTTTCGGCGCCTCGAGACTCGACACTCGCGTAAACATATCGTCGCGGAACGATTCGATTTTCCGAGTGCGGAGTTGGACGACCTCCCGCGAGCGCGTGTTACGAGAAAGTAACTTCCTGGCCGAAGTTGCCGGTTGCGCAACGCACTTCGCAGACCAAGTTTCTGCGAAGCTGCGGACTATCCGCATAGTTTTGAGGGATTTACAGGATGCGTAATTTGATCAATTAGTATTTGTCTAAGTGAAATACGTGGGATAAACCTGATATTTTCTTAACGCAATATTTCAAAAACACGATGTTTCCTACTAAAAGTTATAATTCTGCGGGAGTACTGTTTGGTAATAGGTTTATCGCGGATTTGCGTGTATTTCGATTCATGCCTCAATAAATATATAAGAAACAAATTATAAAATAGCCATAATAAAAAATAATACAAAAAACCAATCAGTTTTTCTATTAATATAAATATGTAAAATGTATAAATAATTATAATATAACACACTCTTTTAAAGTAAACGTATACTTAATATATTAAACCAGATATGCATGCGCAATATTCATAAACATATAAATTCTAAATTATCAGTCAAATTTCCGTGAATTATTGTCATAGACGACTAATGAGCGTCTTAGATTATTGCGCAGCGGTAGTTGTAAGAAGCAGAGCTTTAGGAACACAACAGCCCAAATAATACATTGTCTTTACCGCGAATACCAAGTAAGAACATTTAACGAGAAGAGTAATGAATGCATACACACGGCATTCCTATTTGCCCCGAACGCGTTTAGAAAGCGACGGACGATGGACGAAAAAGAGGAATGCAATTTTTCCGACGTAACGAGCAGGGTTCCGAAAAAACTTACGCTTGTAGAAGCACACCTCGGCAGTTGCGACAAGAACCCTTGAAACAGAACTAGTGCCCGCATTGGCTGGCGCAATACATCACGACGGTAATAATTATAGGACAGCAAGAACAGGAATGACCAAACATCTATGGTCACCTACGATAATTTTAACCTATGGCAGAGTTAGAAATTATAGCTTGTCTATGGCATTAACGTTGTAATACTACGAGTAAAATTTGGATTTTTCTAGTTGAGAGAGGACATATATCTAAATATCTGTAAATGTAGGAATTTGTAAATTGGCTTTAAATATATGTGTATTATTTGCTCTGTATTACACATACATAAACAATGCTGAAGACTGCAATTTACGTGCATTACGTAATGATAACGTTTCACGAGTTTATTTAAAAAATTTTCAGAAAGAGAGAAAATGTCAAAATTTGCATACGTCAAATTACATTATTCTTATTTTACATTTGCCTGTACCAAGCATTCTGTATAATATAGTATTTCTGTAATAATACAAGATAATTAATAATACAGTTTAACTAAATAATTTTGTAAAATTAACAATAAATATAATGGTTTTGTATCGTAAATTTATTTTCCATATTAGAAAATGTACCACTTACTAACACATGCACGAAACACGGTGTTGAAGGGAGGTGTAAATCGTGATTTGAGACGCAACGCAACTTTGATTAGGTCTCTCTGACTCTCTGCGGAATCACACGTGGTTTCTATAGTTAGCCTAATGTACCGTGAATACTGTCGATCCGTTCGGTAAATCGATGAACGCTCCACTTGAGCCTTGATAAACAGCACGCAAACTGCCCAAAGCTATTCACTTACTCCCAAAGGGTCATTGTAGTAGCCATCCCAATTCAAGCCGCCTCGCAATCTGCTACGCGATGCAATCAAATTTCTAAGTTATTCTTCGACAATTGTAATTAAATCATCTCTAAATTAACTTGTTTTATTTTTGGAATTAAAATAATAATCAGGATAATAATCATAATAATGGAATATCATAATAATGGAATCAAATATTTACGCGTAATTAAGCAATTTCGCGTATCAGTACCTAGTTTCTAAAAAATAGCTGTAAATTATGCGAATTATGCTTGAAACATTCTAAATATAATTTTCTTAAACTTTTTGATAAAAAATTTTTAATCTGTTTTTAAAATTCTATAAACTTTCCATAAATTCATAGAGATCCTTTCATAGATATATTTAATACATAGACCGCGAACAAGGTGATAAATCAACATCATATACATCGAAGCCTTTCTTCATTCATGTATTAAAATTTCATTAGCATCGCCAAAACCAATAAAGAGAATCTCGCAGGATATTGGAAGATATTGCAAAGAGGTATGCTAAGATTGCTTATGAAATCTCAAGGACCCTATGCCCTCCAGACTGAATATCAAACGACGCTTTATTTCCTGCAGACACGATCCTTCGAATTCAAAGAATTTACGCTTTCGATCTTCTTCAGCATAAATTTGCATAAGACGCGAAAACCATTTGCATTTTGACTTTTTAATTACAATCCTTCTAATGACGTAGAAATTAGATATTACATCTCGAATAAATTACATGAGAATATACAAGATTGATTATGTGAATTGATTATAGAAAAATCAAATTTATCGTCTATTAACGCGCGTCTATTAACATGTAAATTCGTCCCGCATTATTGTGCTTATAATAGTGTAACAATTACATATAAAATCCGAGACTAAGTATGTGTAGCAATAATTAATTTATTTATTTTTTAATCTTGCTCATCATTTAAAAAAGAAACAGAAAATAAATATAATAAATATAATTTTTGGAATTGTGACCTAAATCTTCGAGATACTTAAATATTTGTGATTTGAAAATTCTTAGATTTAAAATTCTAGAAATTCTTGCATTTCAGTTGGCGACACCTCTTAACTGATTATATTGTCCTGGTCGAAAATTTAGTTTAGTTCAAGTTGGTTCGTTGGTCAAAACGACTGAAGAAAGATGTTTTAGGTCAAGCTGGCACGAATTCCTTTTATCATAAAGACAGAGAATTCTCTTTTCTCGCAGAGTGACTTACTTTGACGCGGTACAAAAGAATGCGCTCTTACCTCGAGAGTTGTTGTCTTGTGATAAAAAGACTTGTGATAAAAGATAGAACGAGTGACCGCCGTTTTATAGACATTCCATCTGATTGTTCATATGATTGATGCAAAGTTCCTATATCATCATTTAAAATCGCGTTCTACCTCAAGCACGAAATTTTAAAGAATAGTTCCGTTTCAAATTGATGAGTTCACTATTTCCCAGTTCTCCGCATTGTTAACATATGTCAGCTATCTCGTAACTTAAAGCAATAAATGCAATGTTAGAAATGCGAATCTATTTTTCTATTTTTGTATGAAGTTTCTGTACGTTTGCGCATAATAAAGAGCGACGAAACTGTTTCGTTTCTAAACAAAAAAAAAATTAGAAAAGTCTAAGATGACTATTATGTTTAATCTTAATATATTGTAGTCGTTTCATTTCGTATGACGCGTCGATGGGATGAATAACATTGAAGCTAAAGTAGCGATGGACTCGACGAACAAAATTGCAAGAAAACAAAGAACCAAAGCCGGACGTTAAGTAATTGAATGTAATCGGAAGTGTATCTCGGCTATTGTTCCCATTCTCACGCTACCCGAATACGATTTCTCAGCATCAATTCAATTCCTTCCGCGCCCGGCGGCCCTCGCGAGCGAAGCCAAGTAGATAAAAAAGGAGGGAGTCAGACTAGCGTGCTCCCTGTTCGCGCTCAACGAATTTTAAGGAGACGGCGGCAGGATTCCCTATCCCTCGGCCTTTTCTCCCCCGGCGACGGCGTTCATTCAACGTTCGTACCTGCCGAGTAGTGTAAACCAATTCCCGGCTCCTTATACATCTCCGTCTCGGAGATCGCGCCGGAGAGACAGCCCGACACGAATCCGTCCAACTGATTAAATCTTGCCGATTCTAAATCGGGAGGACCCGAGCAGCCGTTTCTCCGTTCCGTCCATCGATGAAATAAGAGATCGTCGAAGGGGATTTGTGAATTCAGGACGCGCGGAACCAACGCGAAATGTAACCCGCGCGCGATGTAGCGGTGTCACGTTTCGGCTGAATTTCGTTAAATGAAACGAAAGCTGTCGCGAGAGCGATAGAATGTTGCAGCGAGCGAATGTTATTTTTCCAATTGCCCGCGGCTGTTGCAGGTGTGTTACAGAAACCGGTCGCCCGAGTATCGGGCTAATCAAAATCCATCAAAGTGAAGTCGAAATACTGCCAGTATTGGAAGCGGAATTTGATCAATGGGAATCGATGAAGAAATCCTATGGTCGGAACATATGTTTTTGATTGTGAAAAATAAAAAAAATTTCTATCCTAATTTGAAATCTATTCTCATATAGAGTGAGAATAGATTTCAAATTAGAATAAAAATTTATATATATATATATATATATATATATATATATATATAATATTTTTCTATTTATTTTTAAAAATTAAAATCTCATCAGAATGTTTTGTTACTCTAATGTTACATTTTCTTAAATTGCTGAAAGATATGTCTATTTATAGGCAAAAATTAATGGTAATTTAATTAAAAATCATTCGTTCTCATTGCTGCTTAAATTGCAACACATATAATAAAACTAGACAATTCTCGTAATTAGAATCACGCGCCTAATTCAAAAATAATTCTCTAGATTATTCTAAGTAAAACATACATGTATTCGATTTCATGTCCATCGTGTAACTGAAACCGTCGTGTAATACACGTCATCAACTCCAATCCTATCCATCAACGTCGCTATCAGAAACTCATTCTCTACAGTTGACTTGATTTATCAGCCTTTTTCAGGGGTGACATCATCCTATGTGAACTGTTAAAGAGTTCTAAATGCTTATCGCTTGTTGGGTCGTATCCTACAAGCAACAGCGTAGCAAAACAACAGTTCTTGGATTTGAGATATTTTTATCAAGTTTTCAAACGCGAATATTTTGTACTGTTTTACATAATCAGAAAAAGATAATTTGGAAAATTTATGCCACATTCAAGTAATCAAATTATTTTCTAAAATAAAATTATTTTCTATTGTTAAGTTATATCATTGTCAAAAGATTTACAAACAGAATTATAACAAATTAAAAGATTTTATTCAATTATTATACAATACTGATAAAATAATTAATAACATAAATAAAAGAAATATGTATCACAACAATCGTGGGCCATCCAGAGTTCTGGTAGCGTCAAGCAACTGGAAACTACGCCATTGCTTGCAAAACTGGCAATAAGTCGTACAGGCTTGGCAGATGTAGGGGAGAATAAGCGGCCCGTAAAAGATCGAGAAGCATAGATTCGTCGTCATGAATCGAGTAATAGGCCGTTTTTTTTTTTTCTACAAACGATCGAGCTGCCCTTTCCCATTCGGCCGACAATTTCGCTTTATCGACGTTATTCCGATGGGCAGCGATCTCGCGGCTCACCCGCACGATCCATATATCGTGCACGATAAAACCACGAGACAAGTGTAGGTCATGCGAACCTACCGAACGGCTGGCTCCGAATTTACACCGGAATCAACTGTGTTCAATTAATCGGACGGTTACTTCCAAACCGGGCGATTTATTGCGATCCTTACGCTTTCGGTGCTCACGATCGTCGATGGCGGACGACAAAAAATAATTCATATCTATAAATCCAGGCTAGCTCATAATTTTACAGTTGTGACATACTATAAATTAAAAATCTGTCTATATGTCAAAAATAAAAAAAAATGAAGTAATACGATATAATTAGAAATCTCAGTAGATATGATACAAAGTCTCGTTGGAAAAAGATATTGGAAGAGTCTCATTCATTTCTCTGCAATAAAAAAACTTTAGAAGTCTATTATTCAATTTAAACATAAAGCATTCACAATTCTTTTAATATAAAAGCTGTCCAGTGGTACAATATAATGATATTTATTTTAAAGCTACGCAGTAATTACTTTCCAAAAAGTGAAGATATTATTCCCCCTTTTAATTAGACTGATTTATTTTACAATTCATGCTTTTCATGTTATACATCAGCTACGTACGTTTAAATGAACGAAAATTAAATACGGAGTAGACTGAAAAAACAGAATGTACGTGTAAATATCGAGAAATATAAAAGATTGTTAATAACATAACATTTTCAGATTCTTCGAATATTCTTTAAATTTTAATTATTAAATATTTATGATATATTTCTTATGATTAATAAACAAAGCACACAAAGTTGCTATATTAAAATGTTCTACTTCAATGTGATGAAACATTACGCTCATAGGATCTTTTTTTTACAATAACATATTAAGGTAGCAAAATACATCCTGTTTTATATCGCTATATGTTACATAGAACATTACATAGGACACATAAATTATCTGTCACGCGATACATTAATTACACAGTAACATTTCTTCATGCCATATTCATTCCAATTCAGCGTAAAGTTTCACATTTCAGTTATATCATTTCCGTAAAATTTTAATACTAAAATAAATGTAATCGATCTATTTTAAATCACATCAAATATTTTTAATTACAAAAGTAAATCCTCCTAATAATTGTATGTTATAAAGAGAAAAAGTACAAGTGTTTACGTTATTAAATTATCAGTTCAGATGCTCGAGAGATATATGTTAGAACAGAAAAAAACAGATTTGTAATAGAAGCGAACTTATCTGGCAAGTGTTTACATCAGCCCATTTGCAAAGCGCATCGTGGAGAGAATTTTAAGAAAACCTCGGAGCCATCGTGTCGCGTTGGTAAACTGCAGTCGGGGTACAAGCCATCGCGATGATCTATAACCGCGTAGTGCAGAAATATGCGAATGAATTGACTTTTGCATCTATGACCATAGTCGTGAGTCATGTCTAGTCGATGATCGGCCTGTTTCTAAGCGTACGGGCCGGATGCGCGTCATTCAGTTGGTCCGGGGCCAGTTTCAGTAAAATGTAAAAATAAAGCGAAAAACGGAATGCGGGATCGCGGAGCGAAAGAATCACGAGAATGTGCTTGCGGCATCGGACGTAGTCATCGATAGACAAATGGTTGAAATTGTTTGTCTGCCGAAAGAGGAACGACATTCTTCTTCTCTCGCGGACCAGCTTTTCTCTCTTTCTCTCTCTCCCTCTTTGTTTCTAATGGTTCTACCTTGGATGTTTCTCTCTACACAAACGGGCATTGCGGTTCGCTTCCTGAGAGAGGGATTAATTGTTCCTGCGGCGATCATTTCTATTGCGAACAGAATTAATTGTTTGCTACCGCTATGATCATTATAGTTTCCACATGTCTCAATAGTGGAGTACCTTAATGTCTTGTCTCAATACATGCGATTAATTCGATAACGGTATATCTAATTTGTGGAATCGCTCTCAACATATCGCTATTATATTTTTACCCTTTTAGTCTGTTTTTTGTATCATTTATAGCGCCAGAAAAAATTAATTTGAATAAAGAAATATTTGAATAAAGAAATTGATGTAAAGCGCGATTTATCTCATATGAAATAAACTAGCGAACTGAAAAATAGATTGGAAACCATGCGGAAAACTGTGACAGCGTTATATCGGTTCACTTTTCTCGTGTGTTACTCTTTAAGTCTCTTGGGATATTTCGAAAACTATCTTTGGCAGCGACACTTTTCACTGAAACATTTTAGTATAAATATTCCAACCAAATGTGAGGATCTGTTTCTTAATTTTAAATGATATTTTGGAAAATACCAACGACTTTTCGACGAATATCTCGGCCAAGTAGTACGTGAACATGTTTAGATATTGCACATATTGTTTAAATATTGTAACATTTCTTTACAGTTTAAAATCAAAGGATTTCATTACTTCTTAACTAACGTTAGTTTACATTAATTTTTAAATATTTTATATAATTTGCATATTTATTCTTTATCGAGGTTATGGTTAATCACATAGTACATTCGAGTGAAATCATAATATCCCGTTCTTTAATTTGCATCACCGTACGCTTTTCTCAGATCGATCTTCCAAGGCGTGTGCAATCTAAATCGTGAATTAGCAGTTCTTTTGAGATGCCGAACGGACATATCATTAATCGAGAATTTCCGCGGTGTCATGAGAACTGGGGATCGTCGCAGATCTCACGTTCGTCCCAATCGTGACATCTCACGTACAGGTAAATAGATCCACAACGTATCCGATGTACTCGAGCAAGAGGCAGTAGCCTGGATAATTATATACGGATAAGTATAGAAACGGTGTGCGTTTCGCAAACACAACCAGTACCGCCGCAATTGCATTGATCAACGTCACCAATGGGTTATGCACCGTTAGATAGGTGTGTACGGATCGTTGCATATGAATACCGAGTATTATTTGAGTTTGTGATACCGTTACCGATATTAAGTAACCATCTATTCGAGAGACTAAAGATCTATATTTTCACGATATTCCCGTACAATATTTTCACGAATAAAAGAATTATCGCACGCGACTCTCTTCTTGGCCTCGCGAAATTTTGCGAAGAAGAGTCTGCGAAGGAGTCGCTGTTTCTTAAAATATATTGTACATACAGAAATTATACACGTAAAATTTGCCAAGAGCAACCTGCACAGAAAATTGCATTTAATGCTGCCCGCAATGTCAATGAAGGTTCGCAAATTGTATCAATCTCACCGTTAACAGAATATGTCAGAAGCTATCGAGTTACGTAAAGTCAAATTACAAAAGGTTGACGATATCGGTGTCGCATGTCAAGTGTTACATGAGCGTTTAAAGTGTTACATGACGCTCTTTATATTAAACGCAACATCAGCACCACAGCTCGTGTCTAGTCGTACAATGTGAGCAAATGTGACGTGAAAGTTCTTTTGTACCGCTTCTCGTAATGAAGACGTATATCAAATCTTAAGTCTCTTGGCATCTTCAAGAAGTAAAAAGTAAATTGTAATTTTAAAGCGATCTGACTTTTATTTAATCAAAACGGAGAATCAATCACATAAGGGTCATAAGATAAAAAAAGAAAAATATGATTTTAAAACTCAATTTCTAGGCATTTTTGAGAATACAATGGCCTTTGCTCCAGTATAAGTACTGAGATGAATTAAATATTTGAACTTCTGCGAAATTCGCTGAAAACTGAAGTGATATGCAAGCAACGTTGATGCAATGAAGACTGACGTGTTTTATTTGAGTAATGAGGATCGATAATTTAAACGCGAAATGAGCGAATAATTATTATATAATGTTGCGTTATTCTAATTGCAGTTATAGTCGTATAATGTTTCAATTTGCGCGTCGAGGACAGGTTCGGATACTATTATTTTACCTTGCCATACGCTTTATAGTTAATTTATCGGTATTAATCGTCAGTGCGAACCAACACGTGGTCAAACATATGTAGAATTAAATTACCCGCTGTGTACAGCGCCCATGTTTATTTCATTATTGAACTCTCGGGGCATTCGCGCGGCCGACAGTAAGGCATTCGTAGACATGAAGAAAATGCAGATCACGTGCTTAATTGGCCGAAACAGTCAAAACGGTAAACTACTAGCATGGCTTAGCGTATCCGAACTCGAAATTAACTCCTCGCTATAACAACGTCATTTCGTTAATTAAATTGTATCGATAAATCCACCGCGCGGACTTTCGAACATCGTATCTCATTGCATTTCGGCGGAAATCACGCTGTGCTAACGAAACAGTTTTCGAAATTCAAGGAAGATTCTTATTTTCGTGTAAAATGAGGAACATTTATCTGATGAAATTAAATGTCTGCTTTAGAGATAGAAATTGGGATCATTATAATTCACGAACTGAGGAAATTTTTTATATATTCGTATATATCGTTAATTCGCTACATGTGCAAAACCTTCGTCATGCACATTTTCCCGAATTATGTGAAGTCAGTTAAAAGTAGATATCCGACAGAAAATGTCATTCGCAGAAGACATTGTTAAACAGTCTAGTTAACGCAAAATTTATTATCGCACGAGAATATAAAATTTTTAGAATGTCTCTTACGAAAGAAGAAATAGCATGTTTCTTGAAATGTATATTTACTTCGTAAGAGACATTCTAAAAATTTTATATTCTCGTGCGATAATATGAATTTTGCGTTAATTAGGTTATTTAACTATGTAAAATAATCCGAAAGCACATTAATTATTATACAACTAATGTATGTTTTTCTAAAAAAACATTTTGAAATAATTAGATAATACAAGTATTCTACTGTGATATGCATAGTGTATCACCCAAAGATATTGATTATTATGTCCAAAAAAAATTAAAATCGATGTCTAACAGATTAGTATCCTTATTCTCTAATTCTTAATAATAGTATCGTTAAGTTGTCATTGCGCAAGTATTTCATACAATAAAAAAGGATATATAATAGGATACCGACACTGTTAAAAGTTACATAATAAGGATACAGCAAACGATACATAATTATGAAAATTATAGTGATATAATATGCGCATAAAATATAATAAAATATAAAATCGATAAAGTGTTTTTAGTTCGCCAGTAATAAATAACACAAAAAGGAAAATTTTAATTTGACCGTATCTCGCAATTTATTTGATAATAATAATTTCGACGTTTCGACCGAACGCTTTCCGGTCCTTATCAAGGAAAAACAAGATGTAACTAGATGGTCATCGCTGCAACCTGTCTATTACTCAAAATATAAAATATCCAGAAATAAAAAAGTGTGATACTTGATATATACAATTTCTCTTTCTTCTTATCGCGCATTATAACACTATTACTTCAGCTTGGAGAGTAAATTATGAAATATATGAACTTAAGATAAGCTAATAATTTTTTTCTGTATAATTTGTGTGTGTACTTTTTTGATAATTATAAAAATTAATAAAATATATAAAATGGTATATATATATATATATTTTTTTTTAATTTTGAATACATAATTATGTCTCATTTATTCCGAGTAAAATTAGTATTATCATAATAAAAGTTTTAATTAATTTGACCACGTAATAGAGTCGGGGTTAATAATCCTTTTTTAAATTATTATTTTTGCGAGTTTTATTTGACTTTATTTCCGCGCATAAATTGCAAAATAAATAATATAAAATTATATACAATTCTTTAAGTAGAATTTAAACTTTGCAAATTGAATAATGCTTGCAGGTGAAATGCGAATAGTTCATTATATAACCAAGAAATAAAATTCAAACAAAAATTAATTAAATATGTAATTTTTTCAAGTATTAGTTTCGAGTATTAATTAACATCTAGAAGTTAACATCTTCATATTATCGATTGATTTGCAGCATTTACCAAAGCTCAGGAATTTCTCCAACAAATATTGGAGCAACCACACAATCATCAAGTAATCAAATATTTACCTTTGAAATGGATAGGATTACTCATGAATACTCGTATGAATATTCATATAACAATGTATAGAGTAAAATAGTAAAAATAAAATGTATAAAAATTAAAGATTATATAAGAGAGAATATAAAACACGTGCTTATTAAAATTTTACTTATTAAAATTTTAATATCATAAATATGATATTATAATTATTATTAATTATTATGCAAATCTTTTTTTAATCAAATTATATAAATAAAAAAAGAGCTTTAGCTTTCACTATCTCTTCAGAGCTTTCTCCAACGTGTATATGAATCTTGTTTCTGTTGTTGTGATTATTATTCTTAATTAAATTGTAACTTGTTTCTATTTCTCAAAAATTAATTGGACTATCGTCCACAAAATATCTGCATATCAATGTATATGATGTATAAATGTATATGAATGTCCGCATTGTGCTCGGGTTTGTTAAGCCAATGACTGCGGATCAGGCATCCCTGGTAGTAGCAAATGTGAATCGACAGATATAGAACAGAAATTAACTTTATCCATAGAAAATCATTTTCAATTTCAGGTGATAATAATCTGACTTGCATATGTAATGTAAATCATATCATTCTGCTATTCAAATTAATTTTTCATATCACTAAGAATTCTCGGAGATAAAGATCTATATTCATATTTCACTTTTATCAATAAATGCATTCATTATTTCTAAAATTCTATGGTATAAAATGTAACTGTACATAAATTACTAAATCCGCATTTAAAGATGCATTTATCGATAAAAATGAGGTATAAATACGAACCGAATAAGAAAATTCAATATTACTCTACATATTATTATATGTGCAACAAGTCAAATTAATTAAAATTAAATAAGTATATATTTGTACATAAATTTCCTTTCTACTAAATGTAAAAAGATATTATAAATTCGCTACAGATACATTATCCGTAATAACATATTATGAATTTACGTGCAATTAATTATGGTTTAATGCAAAATCAATTAAATATAAAAAATAAATATTAAATAAAAAAATAATGATATATTCACCGTTGATTTCTCTTATTTCAAGCCTATTTTAAATATTGTATTTTATATAAATAAAATATCTCCAGAGCATTTAAACGTAATCATCACGCGTACGAGCATCGTTCCATTATAAACGGTCCTTCCGATGTCTTCGAAGCTTCCGGGCGGCGTGCTCTTGTAACACTCTGATTGCACCCAGCTTCCGGGAGAAATTCAGCTTCGAAAATCCCCCAAGGAAATCCCGAACGTATCACGGATACCTACTACCTAAAGAATGGGACGGTCGAGTTTCTCCGATGGAGGCGCGGTAAACTAGACCTGTAAAACTAACGCGGTCTTAAAACAACGGTTGCTGCGCTCTCGCGACACATTTTATGCGCGCTTACGCAGTCTTCCGGTGCGGTCAAATTGCGGAAACGACTGCGGATTCCATCGAACGCGCCCGCAAGTAACGTCTCTTCCGCTCGTCCTGTGCATTATTCAGCGCGGATCATGACTGATACCACCTACGTGGCATTTTCAACCGCGATTCTGCTTTCGACTCACGATTTGCGGGGCGAGATATTCATGCTTGATCTCAAGGTGGTCAGCGTCGACAGGACGTCGACGTACCGCGCCAACACCGAATACAAAATTCGAGGCTACAACGATTTCCGGCTTGCGCGATCTAATTACATTTCCCATGTTCTCTTTCATCTCAGCAGCGCGATGGACAGATGATTATCGCGTAATAACAAGATTTTGGCACAATCTTCCGCATGACGATGTTGCAACACGATGCACTCGCGCAAAATTGCATGAGATCACTAAAATTGGGAATAATCTACATATCATTAAAATTTCATATTGTAAATCTTTCATATTGCATCGAACATCGAATTTCCTCTATGTAATAATACAGCGTGATTAGAGGAAATTTCGCTTAGGCAATTACACAAATTACAGGTTCTATTGTTTTGCACTAGCTAAACAGTTAAACAGAGGTTTCGCAAAGTAAAGCAGTGCGCTTATCATATATTAAACGTGCATGTGCATAACGTTGTGTTAGCAATGTAACTTATCACAATAAGCGGTAAATGTGTAATTATTAAGATCAATAAATTAATTATTATGTCCTGTTTCAATTACTAGCATAAATTGAACATATCTCCGCGAAAATGCGCTGTGTAATATCAAAAATACTAAACAATGCATTCATAATGAGAATACATAATACTTATAATCGAATAAAAGATAAGTGCAATTTTGTGTTGTAAAAATTGTAAAAATGTTGTTGTAAAAATAATGTAATAAAAAAAACGATATCAGCATACTTCGAATGCGTTTTTCTTGTTTAAATATGCACGTTTATAAAATTTTATAAAATTTTCTTGATAATATCACTATAATTTACATAAAACGTCGTTTAACGTTTGAAGTCACGGATGAAGAAGCGTATACAATAAAAATGCGGCAATTTGGTCACAAAACGAGTTAACTCGAAATCGCGGTGGAGCAAAATTGCATTAAAGTCTCTTCGAATCACGAACGAGTCTGAAATCTCTGAAATAAGCTTTCAGACATTGGCAGTAAAAGTATGACGGGATAATATAATTTCTTGTTGAGAGATTATCCGTCGTGAAAAAGATTGTTTCGAATCCATACGTATGTCTAAAGCTAGAAACCCTTATTTTTAACTATAATTTTTTAATTCATAACAAAAGTTTTTTTAAAATAAAAGCTGCTTGTTAATTTTCATAATTGAAATTTCTAATTAATTCTAAATTTTTTATATTTTTTAAAACCGTGATAGTTTTAAATTACTTTTTGAATTATATTCCATAACAATCCGTAACAGCCATTTCGTTTTTGTTCCCTTTTTGCTCCAAGTATTACTATTATTGAAATTCCCCTTATCGAATAAGCATCAATATGTGTATATACATGTGTATGACTGCGTTGCCGCTTATGTCTGCCGCTTTTGTTTTCATTTCATATCTTTACAAAATAACGATTATGAAATCAATTCGTAAAGCTATCAATGCCCTAGTAAATGGAAATGGAAGTTCAAATGCGTTTACTTTCTGAGATTTCCTAATAAATTGAGCAAGTATAATCAAACGAAACAAATAAGGAAATCGCTAAAAATCAAAACAAAATTTTTTAAATATAATCAGTCAGATTCAAAGTTTACCTAATTTGTTTCGTGCAATTACTATAAAAGTTTAATTTGATAAAAAAGTTATTTCTGTGCATTTCATTATAATCTAAATATTATCTACCAATTACAACCAATATTTTGTGCGATACGCACTTGTAAGTTATACAAATAAAAAAATTGATTTACATAAATTTACTAGCAATCAATTAAATACATACATCTTTAAAAAATTAAATCATAACGAAAAAATCTCATAAAAAAATTAAACCTAATTCATTGACAGATAAAAAGAGAAAAATACAAACAAATCGTTGTTGCTGATAATAAATGAGATAGCTATCTGACAGAAAATTGTCATAAGAAAAAGACAAGCAAATAGATAGTCTGGAATCAGTTTCGAGACATGGTCGAGGCAGAGGCATACAATCGACGTAGTCAGACTAGCGCCGACTGAGCGTCTATTCTCACCTTCTATCCATTTACGCGTTCGAGGGGGCTTGAATCCTAGCAACGCGATCCGACAAGGATGCGTCCTCGAGAACGCAAATTGGCAAAGGGGCCGTTTCGGCGACTCGACCACTTCCACTCAGCGTCTTCGCAACTGCATCCGGAATTCGAATGCACTTCGAGCCTGTCCGCCCTGCCGCTCGAAACTGCAACTGACAGGTGCTCCTGTTGCAGGGACCCTTACCGTTTCCATCGGCTTAAATTCCTAAGACGCATACTAGAATCCCGGGATAGTTCGTACGTTACATGCGAAGCCGACCGGACTTGGAGAGAGTACTCTTGAAAGTGCGGTTTCGTAATGCGAGTTACTCCAAGTAACTCCGCGTATCTTGTACGGCTTTGCGTACGAATGGACCGTAGTACATCTGTACGTAAGTACGAAGTCAGATACCATTTAGAGAAATCTCGGCACTCGGGAAGCCCTTTTAAAAATTTTGAAAGAATCTTTATGCGGAGTGTTCTGTGCGTTAACAAGAAAAGAACAGAAATCTTAAAGAACAAATTTCGTAATATAATTTGTACTACTTATAAAAAGAATATATCTGTAATATGTTAGAATTTTGCACAAGTGCACATATGAGAAAGGCGAAGATAGTTAAAGATATAATATAAAGATAATTTGTAGATAAAGAATAACTGGGATAGAATGCAGCATTCGCTCGGTAACTGTCAGAAACGGATGCTTGAATGTTTGCCGTGAAAAAACAAATATTTATTGTAACTAGCTATAGCTATTTCAAAATGACACTAACATTTGCACAAAATAAAATCCAATAAAAATATTTGTGTCGTGTCCAATAAATGCTGAAGATGATTGCAAAAAGTATTAACAAAATCAACAATTTTTTTCAACAATATTTCATAAAATTAAAATTATCAGAATACATTAAGAATAAAAAAATGTTATTAAGACTGTGTTGTTAAAACTTTCTTTTGTACTTATAATCTTTATGCTTTTTGTTCGACACAAAATAAATTATAGATAGAAACAAGCAGATGGTAACGTAATATTGCGCCCGCACATTCATGTGATTAAACTGCATACTGAAACATTTGATGGACTACTTGCTCACTCGCGCAAGTGTTCTTCCGTAACGCGTGTTCAGACTTCGATCGTTTGTTTCCGTCTCATGCATTATTCCACGTGCACGCGCTATTCGCCTGGTGAGGCAAATCTCTGGACACGATAACGACCTATCTCGTTTTTTCCACCTATACCATTCCTCGTTTTTATCTTCCTCAATTTATATCGCTGCCAAGAGGAAAAGCATATGTGCAGAAAAGCAAATTAATATTACTACGACGCACGAATTATTCATGATATCTTTCAATTCCAATTAATTCAATTGCATATGAATACCATAATTAAATACAGTATAATTTTGATGCTATTAATTATATTACGTTGATCGCTACGTCATTCAAATTTGAGTGACGGCTGTTTTCGTGGGAGTCACTCACAATTGAGTGACACTTTTCTTCGTCCAGGGATTTAAACAGAATTTTACAAGTAATTTGCAACAATTTTATTTTTAACATAAGTATTTGATAATAATAACATATGTAAATACAAATATAGATAAAAAAATATTATTTTAACAAAAATACATAACATTATATTATAATTTTTAGCCGTTACCCGAATTTATTTCATAACAAATAACGACTTGCTAAAAAGAAATAAAATTGTATAGAGACTAAGAATTAAAAGTTAGAAAAAAATTGCTTTATAAAACAATCCCAATTACAATATCGAAATAAATAGATTAATTATAAACACATATACTGTTAGTCCGTCTGTCATACTACAGTGAAGCTGGAATTTGAAGCTGGACCCCGCAGGAAACACCCGATTTTCGATGGGGGGGATCGATGTTAAACTTTTGCTTTAATTTCCTAATTTTCGACAAAGTCTTATGAGCGAAAAAGATATAACTGACAACTGTAACACGATATTCGGTATACCATCCAAGTGGTGCAATATTTCGTTGGGCAAAAATAACGAGTCACGTTTCGCAGAACGGAAATTCGAGTCGCACCACTGAAAGCTTCGATCTGCCGTGGAACGCTTTATGTAGGTGGACGTCGACTTAACTAATCGCGCCGATGAAAGGCTTCCCCGGCTTCACTCATGTCTGACCCTACCGGTAGTTTTCACTGCGCTAGGAGCTGCATGCAATTCCGCGCGCGAGTATGTTATATTTATCAACGTTAAACTGCGAGTTTATTCAAGCCATCGAGAAGTGCTGTTAAATAAGAAATTAAATGTGCATATTATAATTAACGGTCTTTGCGATTATTGACGTTAATATGGCGAATTTTTGTTTCGCGCACGGCAAACGTCGCTGCGCAATTTCTTGTGCAATTACGCAGACGACAAACTGCATAGCAAATCTGATTCGACATGCAATAAAATAGTGCAATATTCCACATGCAATATGTTGATTAGGGTGAACATAACTCAATTTGCTTTGACGATAATAGTATACGCAAGGACAATGGCGTGACGAAAGTTGTACACCAAAACAATAAATATGATCATGCAGACTACATAATAGACTTCAGTTACTCTACATAACTTGGAAAAATAGAACATAGTACCAAAACTGAATGCTAATTCATTTATCGAGAATGTTTGTTCGCATTTTATTTTACCATTCCATGCTATAAATTTTCGTGCACATTCTGTGGCTTCCATCAAATGGATTAAATCGCACATCAACGCGTTTCCAGAATGACATTGAAAATATATAACGTAATCGAACGACAAAACTGCAGACGCACACTGAATCGGACAAGTCATATTTTATTTAATGACTTCACGCTGTGTTACCACAAAATTTAATATCTATCAGCGTATAATACTGAATTATGCAGGATTTATATGCGGATGAATAAATGCAAAATAATGTTAAAGAGATAAATGATATTTTGATTAGCTGTACTTAAATGATATAAAAATATATGTCAGACATAATGCTCGGGATCAAGACTTTTTGGTCGAGAAATCAGTCTCAGGAACTCGAGCTCTCAAGATCATGCGCTCGCATATGCAACTCGCGTAGTACACCTTGGCTAAAACATTAGGAGATTTGAAACGGCCGTGTCTTCTACGCGTTCAATTGCGCGAGCAAGTCACGCGAGTCACACACGTGTCGTCGTCGCCTTTGTAATTCTAAATTTCCGAAATGGAGACGCGGCGTACGCGTCAGCCAGGCCGTAGCGAATTGTCGCACGTGAGGTCGGCCCGTGACAGAGAGAAAGAGAGGAAAGAAAAGAAATATCGCGCGAACACGGCGCTCCATTTTCGCGATTATACTAAGCCCGGGGATCCCGGAGTCGCCCGTATTTCTTGTGTCCCTTAAAGCCGTGCGAGAACTGGGTGAGAATCGGGTGAGTATACGAAACAGGAACGATCCTTACTTTCTCGTTTCGCAGGCGATTCGCCCGACGCTCTCGGAGCTACACGAGTGCTCGACTACCAAAGTGCGATAGTCTAACTTACTCTGAGAGTATACCGGTCGTCACGTGGAGTAAGAAAGGTTCGACGGACTCCCTTTTCCTACGACGCTTACACGGTTCATTTCCAATCGATACATCGACATCCAAGTCGCGTAAAACGCCTAACCATCGTAATTTAATGTCGACCTCGTTGATATATATCTGCGTAGCTTTGAAATTTTATTTTATTTTTTTCTTTTTCCCTCTCTACTTGAAAAACACATGTTATAATATAAATCAGAAATATTAATTAGAAATGTTCCAAATTTATTTTAAGTCATTAAACGTTCATATTTAATTTCAATTGAAATTTTTTCTTAAAATTTTAACAAAGTCAGTTTAAAGAATTCTGTACTATTTTCTCTTTTGTTCTATAAATTTTCTACAAATTCACAAATTTTTTTTCTATTCAGAAATAGTTTTACTGTACGTGTTTTGCCCTATCATCCATTATCTCCATTTATTTTCAGAATAATAAACAATATTTTCAAATCCTGCCGAACCCAAGAAAAAAAAAAATTTAATCATAAATAGTTTTACCGCCGCATAATTTAATATTTCAAAACGCAAAAATACACAAATAAATATAAAATTTGTAAAAAAATTAAATTAAAATTTTCAAAATACAGCCTTTTATTAACGGGACATGCGTTCATTCCTTGAGGCAGTAAAATATGTGCAGCTATTTCACTTGGTTAGTTTTAAAATGTACACAAAATATTTGTACGCATCACTTGTTTAGTTTCTAAATATACGCCAACAGAAGAATTTGTAAGTATTTCACAATCAATTTTTGAACCACGAAAGTTAAATTTACTCGCAAAGGTGCAAGCAGTTTCAGTTTCTTTTTTTATTTTAATTTAAAATATGTATTACGTTACGTAACAATTAAATTATTTTTTAAAAGGAATTTTACAAATAGTAGTAATGAATACATTATTATAAGTTATAATAGTTTCTTTGCTATATAGCATTTCCTATATGTTTATTATTCAACATCACGTATAATATGTATAACCATATTTTTACAGCAGATATTAAATGCATAAAAGTAATTTATGACGATAGTCTGTTTAATCAATTTAAAGTGAGAATTCTCATCAACGAAACAAAATTTCATTATGTAATTCGCGATACGGCAGCGCGTAAGGTTATGTGTGGAAAATCGAACCAAACAACTTTAACAAAGAGATGCTATTCATTACGAGACTCTCTACATCATTATATCATTACACAAATTGCTATAATGATGCATAATTGCTTGACATTAGTAACAACGGTAATGCGTTATGTTATATTGAACTACTATTCTCATCATTATCAGACACTCTATTATCGGTTACACAATTAACTTTGCATGGCATAAATTATTATAAAATGATCAACATTTTTCTTACTTGTATCAGCA